>CM046666.1:31208038-31466448 GCA_025594165.1 Tamias sibiricus | reverse complement strand
AGGGTAAGAGAAAGATCAAGTTTCAGTTTTCTGCATGTGGGCATCTAGTCTTCCTGGCACCACTGACTGAAGAAACTGTCCTGTCTTAATGTATATTTTTTGTGCCTTTGTCAAGAACATTGGTGAATAGATTCCTCGAATCTCTACTGTGTTCCTTTGGTCCATATACCTGTTTTTATACCAATACCATGCTGGTTTGGTTGCTATGGCTCTGAAGTATGTATTAAAAGCATGTATTGTGCTGCCTCCAGTTTTGTTGTTTTTTCTTGACTGTTTTGTCTATTCAGGATATTTTGTGTTCCACATGAATTTTAGGACTGATGTTTCTAGTTTTGTGAGGAATGTCATTGGTATTTTGATGGGGACTGAAATGAATCTGCAGATCGTTTTGGGTAGTATGAACATTTTCACAGTGTTAATTCTTCCAATTCATGAACATGGGAGGTCTTTCCACCTTTTTGTGTCTTTTTCATTTTCTTTAATCAGTATTTTGTACTTTTCATTGTAGAAGAATTTCATTTCCTTGGTTAATTTTATTCCTATTCCCATTTATTTGTTTGGTTTGGGTTTTTTTTTTTTTTTTTTTTTTTTTTTTTTTTTTTTTTTTTTTTGCTATTGTGAATGGGATTGCTTTCATTATTTATTTCTCAGCAAATTCACTACATGTGTAAAAATGCTCCTGATTTTTGTAACTTGATTTTGTTGGTGTATGTTGCTACTTAGTGAATTCATTTACCAGTTCTAGTATACTTTTGGTGGAGTCTTTAGTATTTCTATATACAGAATCATCATCTGCAAACAGGGATGAATTGAATGCCTCCCTTCCTATTCATATACCTACCCTTTCTTTTCTTTCTTCTTTCTTTCTTTCTTTCTTTCTTTCTTTCTTTCTTTCTTCCTCTAATTGCCTTGGCAAAAATTTCTAGTCACATATTGAATAAGAATAATAAGAGTCTACACCCTCGGTTTGTTCCTGATCTTCAAGGAAATGCTTTCAGCTTTTCTCCATTCACATGTTAGCTGTGGGTTTGTCATATATACTTATTAAGTTGAGGTATAATCCTTTTACATCAAATTTGTTCTGGGTTTTTATCACAAAGGAATATTAAATCTTATCAAAATGCCTTTTCTGTATCTATTGAGATGATCACGTGATTTTATCCTTAATTTTGTTAATGTGATATATTACATTTATTATTTGTATATGTTGAATCATTTTTGTATCACTGGGATAAAACCAACTAGTTCATGGTGAATAATCTTTTTGATGTCCTGTTGGACTGCTGAATTCAATTTGCTAGCATTTTATTGAGAATTTTTGCATCCATGTTCATTAGGAATATTGGTCTACAGTTTCCTTTGTTGTTGTTGTCTTTCTCTTGCTTTAGTAACAGAGTAGTACTGGCCTCATAAAATGAGTTTGGAATGGTTGCTTCCATTTCAATTCTTTGAAATAATTTAAGAAAAACTGACATGAGTTCTTTACAATTTGGGTAAATTTTGGCAATGAAGCTATCCAGTCCTAGGCTTTTCTTTGCTGGGAGATTATTTTATTGCTAATTCTATCTCATTACTTGTTATTGATCTATTCAACTTTGTTATGTCCTTGTGGTTCAGTATTAGTAAGTCCTATGTGTATAGAAACCTGTCCACTTCCTCTAGGTTTTCCAATTTGTTAGTATATAGTTTCTCATAATAATCTCTAATGACCCCTTGTATTTCTGTGACGTAAGTTATAATGTCTCCTTTTTCATCTCTGATTAACTTGGATCTTTTCTTTGTAAGTCTAGCTAAAGGTTTGTCAACTTAATTTATATTTTCAAGACACCAAGTCTTTGTTTCATTGATAATTTCTATTGGGCTTTTTTTCTCTATTTCATTTATTTCTGCTCTGATCTTTGATGTTTCTTTCCTTCTACTAATTTGGGGTTTGGTTTTTCTTGCTTTTCTAAATCACTGAGATGCATCTTAGGTTGTTTATTTGAAATCTTTGTATTTTTTATGTAGTCATTTATTGCTATAAACTTCCTTCTTAGAACTGCATTTGCTATATTCCATAAGTTTTGGTATGTTCTGTTCTTTCAAAAAAATGTTTCAATCTTTTTATTTCTTCAGTGACCCTTTGTTCATTCAAAAGTGTGTCTCTATGTAGTTGTATAATTTCATGTGTGTGTGTGTGTGTGTGTGTGTGTGTGTGTACACATACACCAAGGATAGAACCCAGGGACACTTAACCACTGAGCTACATCTCCAGTCCATTCTTTATTTATTATTTTGAGACAGGGTCTCGCTAAGTTGCCTACAGCCTTGCTAAGTTGCTGAGGTTGGCTTTGAACTTGTTATCCTCATGGTTTAACCTCCCAAGCTGCAGGGATTACAGGCATGCACCACCCAGCTCAAATTTTTCTTTTTGTTGACTTCTAGTTTTATTCCATTATAATAAGAAAATATAATGGAAAATATATGATATGATTTCAATTTTTTAATTTGTTAAGGCTTGTTTTGTGGCCTAATATATGTTCTATTCTAGATCAAGTTCCATGTGCCAATGAAAAGAATGTGCATTCTGCAGTTGTTGAATGGGATGCTTTATAAGTTTCTGTTAAGAACATTTGGTCAACAGTGTAGTTTAACCCTCATGTTTGTTGTTGTTGTTTTATTTTGTTTTGCTGCTTTTGTTTGTTCTTGGTCTGGATGATCTATTGATGAAAGTGAGGTGTTGAAGTCCTCTGTGATAACTAGGTTGGAATCTGTCTATTTCTGATTTTAGGTCTAATAGCATATATTTTTAACATTAGGTGCTCCAACATTAGGTGAATATAGATTTGTAATTATTATATCATCTGTTGAATTAATCCCTTCATCATTATATAGTGACCTTCTTTGTCTCTTCTTAGAGTTTTTGTCCTAAAGTATTATCAGATATAGTTATTGCTACTGCTCCTTGTTTTAGGTTTCCATTTGCTTAGAATGTCATTATCTACCCTTTATTTTTCAGTCTGTGTGTCTTTACTGGTGAGGTGAGTTTCTTATGGGCAACATATTGGTGGGTTCCATCTTTTTATTCATTCTGCTAGTCTACCTTTTCACTGGAGAGATTAGTCCATTTATACTCAAAGTTATTGTTGATAGGTAAGGATTTCCTCCTGTCATTTTGTTGATTTTTTCCCAATTGTTTTGAATATTCTTTGTTTTGTTCATCTTTATAATTTCACAGTTTTACTGTATTGATAATGTTTGATTCTCTTTTATTAGAAAATTAAAATGAGGTTCAATGAAACCTTTTTGTTTTATTGGTGCATTATAACTATATATAATAGTGGGTTTTATTGTGACATATTCACATATGCACATAATTTGTTCCATATCACTCTCCAGTATTTCTCCTTCCCCTCCCCTCCTTCCTCCCCTTGGTCCTCTCTCTCTCTATTCTACTGTTCTCCCTTCTATTTATTTATGTATGCCTTTAATTGGTACACGTTACAGTCTGGATGTGAGGTGTCCCCCAATAGCTCAATGTGAGACAACAAGAGAGGGTTCAGAGGATGATCGGGTTGTAAGAGACTTAACAGAATCAATGAATTAATCCCCTGATAGAATTTACTGAGTGGTAACTGTACGCAGGTGGAGTGTGGCTGGAGGAGGTGGGTCACTAGGGGCGTGGCTTTTGATATATATTTGTATTTGACAAATAGAGCTCTCCCTCTCTCTCTGCTTTCTAATCATCATGTGAGCTGCTTCCCTCCACCACACTCTTCTGTGCCATATCCTACCTCACCTTGAACATCAAGGAATGGAGCCAGCTGCCTGTGGACTGAGACCTCTGAAACCATGAGCCCCCAAATAAACTTTTTCTCTTCTAAAATTGTTAAGGTCAGGTCTTTTGGTCACAGCAGTAAAAAAAAAAAAAAAAAATGCTGACTAAAACACTGCATTATAATTATACATAAAAGTGGTATTCATCATGATATGTTCATACATGCATATAGCATAATTTGGTCAATTTCATTCCCCAGTTCTTTTCTTTTGCCTTTCCTCCTCCCTCCCCTCTACACTACTGATCTCCTTTCTATTTTCATGAGATTCCCACTTTTTTCTTCTTTTTTTCTTTCTAGCCTCTGCGTATGAGAGAAAACGTTCAACCCTTCACTTTCTGAATCTGGTTTATTTCACCTCTTGTTCTCAAGTTCTATATGTTTACCGGCAAATGACATAATTTCATTCTTCTTTATGGCTAAGTAGAACTCCATTGTGTATTATATGTAAAATTTGCTTTATCCATTCATCTGTTGATGGATACCTAGGCTAGTTTCATAACTTAGCTACTGTGAATTGTGCTACCATAAACAATGCATGTATCACTATAGTATGCTGATTGGATAAATGCCAAGGAATTGATTAGCTAAGTCATATGGTAGTTCCATTCCCTGTCTCTTGAGAAATCTCCATACTGATATCCATAGTGGTTGTATTAATTTGTAGTCCCACCAACAATGTGTAATTGCCCCTTTCTTCCCACATCCTTGCCAGCATTTATTATTATTTACATTCTTGATGTTTGTCATTCTAACTGGGATGGGATGAAATTTCAGGGTAACTTTGATTTGCATCTTCAAAAGCTAATAATGTTGAACTTTTTTCATATATTTGTTAGTCATTTGCATGTCTTCTTTCTAGAAAAATCTGTTTAGCACATTGCTCATTTTACATCTCAGAGCCCTTAAAAATAAAGAATAAACTAATCCCCAAACCAGTAGGAGATAGTAAATATCAGAGTCAAAATTAATGAAATGAGCTGGGCATGGTGGCACACTTCTATAATCCCAGCAGCTCCAGAAGCTGACGCAGGAGGATCACTAGTTCAAAGCCAGCCTCAGCAAAAGCAAGGTGCTAAGGCAACTCTGTGAGATCCTGTCTCTAAATTTAAAAAATATACATATAAAATAGGGCTGAGGATGTGGCTCAGTAGTCAAGTGCCCCTGAGTTCAATCTCCAGTACTCCAAAAAAAAAAAAAAATTAATGAAATGGAGAATTAAAAAATACAAGTAACAAAGAGTTGGTTCTTTGAAAAGATAAACAAAATTAATTATCCCTTAGCTAAAGTAACCAAAAGAGAGAGAAGACCCAAATCAACAAAATTAGAGATAAGAAGGGAAATGTCACCACAGATATTTCTAAAAAATTCAGATGATCATTAGGAACTATTATGAAAACTTTTATTCAAATAAATTGGAAAACCTATAAGATATTGACAAATTTATAGATACATAAGACCTACCTAAGTTGAACCACTGGGGTATAGAAAACCTAAACAGACCAAAAACAAGCAATAAGATTGAAGCTGTAATATAAAGCCATCCAACAAAGAAAACCCCAGGACCAAATGGATTGTCAGCTGAATTATACCAGACCTGTAAAGAAGAACTAATGCTAAGCCTTCTCAAATTGTTCTGTGAAATAAAAAAAAAAAAAAGCGGGGTGTGGGGTGGGGACATTCCCAAATTCATCCTATTAAACCAGTATCACCTTGATACCAAAACCAAAAAGGAAAGAAAACTACAGCTATCAGAAAACTTCCTGATATGGGTCAGGCACTGTTGATATTGGTTCTATTCCTCGTCAGTGCCCTTGGCACTGGCTGTGCCAATAATAGTTATTGACCTGAAGCACCTGCCCTCTGACCAATCAGTGCTGCAAACTCAGGGGCTTCACAGGAAAAGGCAGTAGCACAAACTACACCATCCCCTCTGTGAGCTCACCCAGTCATAACAGCAGTGGTCAGACAAGGTGCTGGGGTGACAGCAGTCAGAAACCAATAGGTGTGGTAGCAGCAGGAACTGTTGTGTTTCTTTCCGCTGCTAAGAAGGAGGGAGTGCCAGCCCAGGAGTGGTACCTTGGGACCCCCAGCTGTACACACCTAGGAATAAGGCAATGACTGAGGCTTTTACCTCCCCAACAAGTTCTTTCAGCTATAGTGCCCACCATGGAGCAAGCAGGAGTAAGATATGGCCAGAGCCAGGCAAAATTCCTCTCAGGGCCTCCCTTGGCTGTGTGAACCCAGGGGCAGGGTGGTGGTCAGCACCTTTCTTCCCCACTCCCAACTCCTTCAGCTGAAGTACTTGCAGCAGTTACTGAGAGTGGGACATGGTCAGCACTGGGCAAAGTTTCTTTCTGGACCTCCCTAGGCTAAGCAAGCCAGAGGCAGGGCAACAGCTGAGACAGGGCATTGTTCCAGATTACCCCAGCAGGCCCCTATGGGCAGGGCAACAATGGAACCACTGAGTTCTTTCCCCATAACCATGTGCATGTGTGCGGTGCTGGGAGGGAAGTGTAATAGGTTACTGCCTTCAGTCCTGACACTGGTGTGAATCTGCACACAATTGACCAAGTCCCTGGATTCAGAATCCAAGCTCCCGATCTCCTGGTTCTTGAGGGCAGTGTCCTTCATTTCTCTCCATTTTGCAACATCCATCCCCTACAGGGAAGCTAGAGGGCTTGAGGCAGTCACTCCACTTAACCAAGTTTAGTTCATGAGGCAGTTACCCACTGAGCCACTGCAGTGAAATGTCTGTGAGTCCCAGAGATAGGAATGTGCAGAGCAGTTTCTGACCCCTACAGAAGTCCAAATTCCAACTATAGGTTTTTTCTCAAGATGGCTCCTGGCTAGAACACCTGGGGGTTCATTGGGCCATGGTATGCAATCCTTTTCAAAAAAAAAAAAAAAGGTGTTATGCAGATTTCCAGTTATTTTCTTATTTAGACTATAAGCCTATGTGAATTGTGGAACTTCCAACAGCCACATCTGCACTAACAGCAAGGCATCTGGATCATATCAAATATGCACTGGCAACAGCAAAGCATTTTATCTGATGTTATAATCCTTTGAGATAAGTACTGTTATAATTTCTAAATTTCTGAAAGAAAACTGAAGCACACACATATAGGCTTAAATTGTTTACTGTAGTTTTCTTATAACAAAAGTATTTTAAGCAACCAAATTCCCAGTAAAAATAGACTACGCAAGTAATTTCCAACAATAAGAGATTAAAATATAGCAGATCCATAGCATGGAATTTTATATTAGTAAAAAATCATGGTTTTGAATAATTTTTCATTACAGGGGGAAATGTCCACAGGACAATATGAACTTGAGCAACTTAATCATTCTGAGCTTCAAAATGATCTGCAAAATCCATAAAATAAAAAAATTATTCAATTTCTTCATAAGGATTTTCATTAAGTGAGATAAAATAAAATAATGTTTGTAAAACTAAATAGAAGCTACATATAGTAATAGCTACCATTATTTCCATACACCAAGAATAACTGCATTTTTTTGAAACTTCATCATATCCTAGACCCTGTATTGGGTTTGGGGAGAAAATAAGAGGTGGAGAGACCTCCTCTTGTGTAGAGACCTACATAGCAAAAGAAATACCTGGGTCACATGCTTTCACAGAAGATGTGTACTTCCATTACTATAGTACCAAGGCTAAATCAGTTTATTTCAGGAATGGAAGGGATAGGCCTAGATAAGAATTGTTAAGGAAGAACACCCAGAAGAGACTGAGCCTGACAAGAGGACTTCATATGGAGAAAAATGAAACAAAAACAGTTCCAAGCAGAGAATTCATTCCATATAAAGGCAGCATGGTGTATGATATTTTTTAGGAATAGCAAGCAATCCCAAATCTCTAGCCTAAATTTAGAGGATAAGATTGTTGGACAAGTTAATTATGTACTTCCTGTATCATGCAAAAGTTTAACTCGTTAGACAATGTCTACATTGTACACAACACATGATAATTGAAGAGTTTAAAGCTTCATACTATGTATTAGGAAAGATAATTTGGTAGAGATAAGGAGCGATAAAGTTATTCAACCTCAATATAAATCCAAATTCTATCATGTAAGTTTTTAATCATTGGCAAGTTAGATTAATTATGCCTCTATTTCTTCACCTATAAAATAGTGCATCTCCCTCATAGAGTTCTAGGGAAGATTAAATGAATTAATGATTATTAAAAATGCCTCATTTAATAAATATTATTTTTAAAAAATTAAATGGTGGTGATGAGCAGATGTTTTTAACAATTCCTAGACCATCATAACACCATCTCAAGTTTTAATGTCTTAAATTTATGTAAATTGGTTGGATGGAAAGCAGCTTTATGAAAAATATATATATTACCCAATTTAAACTTAAAATTCATTTTAATGATTCACTTTTTTCCTAAAATGAACCACAGGAACTGTAGAATTTGTTTGTATCAAATAGTGTTGGAAATAAATGAGTCTTCAACTAGAATAATCATTTCTTTATAGTAATAGAAAGTAGTTCATGATGCCAGGCACAGTGACATATGCCTATAATCCCAGCAATTTAGGAGGCCAAGACAAGAAGATTGCAAGTTTGAGGCCAGCCTCAGCAACTTAGCCAGGCCCTAAAAATCTTAGTGAGACCCTGTCTCAAAATAAAAAGGGCTGGAGATAGACTCAGTAGTAAAGCACTCCTGGGTGCCTCAAAATCCCCAGGAGGAGAAAGAGGAGAACTAAAAAGAAGAGGAGGAAGAAGAAAAAGAAGAAGAGGAGGAAGTTCATAATTGTATTTGCTATAATAAGATCTATATTTATAAAGAAAAGTTGTGCCCCATTTGTATACAATGTGTTGAAATGTATTCTACTGTCATGTATAACTAATTAGAACAAATTAAAAATTTTTTAAATATTTATATTTACAAAGACCTTGCATAAATAAAAACTATAATGACAGAACAGTCTGCCTCACTTAAATGCTTTCTCAAATAATTCAGTTTGATACAGCTCGGTTCCATATTTTTCCCTTGATTATGTAGAACTTGGCCTTGCAAAATATTTGTAGATAGACAAGATGATTAATGAATTTCCCATGCCAAGTTACCTTGTATTATTATGAGTAGCTACACATTTTCCTTATCATATATAAAACAAACTTAAAATATTATGATATATTTACCATGTTAAATAAAACACAGCACCATTAAAACCATTTACACAAGGTTTGTAATAACATGGTGAGAGTATTATAATGTTAAATACAACACGAAATAAAATTCTTTAGAACATTGGGGTTTTTTTGTTTGTTTTTTGTTTGTTTAGGGGGTTGTTTGTTGGTTGGTTGGTTGGTTTATTTGTGGGGGATTTTGTTTTTATTTTTGTTTTTGGTTTTGGTTTTGGTTTTGGATACTAGGGATTGAACCCAGGGGCATTTAACCACTGAACCACATCCCTCTCCCTTTTTTATTCTTTATTTTGAGACAGGTTCTTGCTAAGTTGCTTAGGGTCTTGCTAAATTGCTGAGGTTGGCCTCAAACTTGTGATCTTCCTGCCTCAACCCCCTAAATTGCTGGATTGCAGGTGAGGTGAAGGGCTTTCCCAGAAAAAGCCAGTTTGAAGCAACTAGAACAGTCTTCAAATGTGCAGAAATCAACACAAGGAAAAAAGAAACATGAAAAACCCAGGAGACATAAGACCACCAAAAGAATACAATAATCTCCCTGTACCTGATCCCAAAGAATTCAAGATACATAAACTGCTTGAAAACTTTCTTGTACATTTTTTTCTTTTCCATATTTTTATTAGTGCATTATAGTTGTATATATTGATGGGACTTGTTGTTACATATCTGTACATGCACACAAGATAGCAATATAATTGGGCCATCCCCAGCACTTCTCCCCTCCCCAACGTCCTCCCACCACCTGGTTCCTTTTGTCTACTGATCTCTGAAATTTTTTTAAATAAAATTTTTATAATAGAACTGTTTATTTTTTTCCAAATAATTTTTATTGGTTCTTTTTAGTTATATTTGACAGCAGAATGCATTTTGATATAATGTACAAGCATGGAATGTATTTTATTCTAGTTAGAGTCCCATTCTTAGGGATGTACATGGTAGAAGGATTCACAGTGTTGTTTTCATATGTGTACATGGGAAAACTATGTCAGATAAATTCCACTGTTTTTCCTTTGCTTATCTTCCCTTCCTTCCCATCACTCCCCACCATAATCTACTGCACTCCCCACTGTATAATCTACTGCACTTCTATTCTTCCCTCAGCCCCACCCCTTATGGTAGCTTAGCTTCCACCTATCAGAGAAAACATTTGACCATATTTTAGGACACAAGACAACTATTAACAGATAAAAAAATAGAGATAATACCTTGCATTATATCAGATCATAATGGAATGAAATTAGAAATCAACGATAGGATAAAAAATATAAAATTTAACACCTGGAAATTAAATAATTCAAAACTGAATGATGATGGATAGCAAATGAAATCAGGGATGAAATAAAAAATATTTAGATGTAAATGAGAAAAACAATGATAGGATAAAAAATAAAATTTAGAATACATCAAAATCTCTGGGACACTATGGGACACTATGAAGGCATTTCTAAGAGGAAAGTTCATAGCATTGAGCTCATACATTAACAGAATGGAAAGATACCAAATAAATAATCAAATATTACATCTCAAGGCCCTAGGAAAAGAGAAACAAATCAACATCAAAATTAGCAGAAGACAGGAAATAATTAAAATCAGAGCTGAAATCAATAAAATCAATTGAAAAATTCAAAAAATTCAATGTATCAAAAAGTTAGTTCTTTGAAAAAAAATAAACAAAATTGATAAACCCTTAGCCAAACTAACCAAGAGAAAGAGAGAAAAATGCAAATTACTAAAATCCACAATAAAAACAGAGATATCACCACAAACACTACTGAAATACAGAGGATAATCACAAGCTACTTGGAAAATCTATACTCCAATAAGCTAGAAAATCTTGAAGACATGCATAAATTTCTAGAGACATATGACCTACCCAAACTGAACGAGGAGGATATAGAAAATTTAAAGAGATCAATTCCAAGTAATGAAACTAAAGAAGTCATCAAGAGCCTATCAACAAAGAAAAGCTCAGGGCCAGATGAATTCTCAGCCAAGTTCTACCAAATCTTCAAAGAAGAACAAACAACAACCCTACTCAAATTATTCCATGCAATAGAAAATGAGGGAACTCTTCCAAATCACCCTGATACCAAAACCAAAGACACATAAAGGAAAGAAAATTTCAGACCAATATCCTTGATGAACACAGATGCAAAAGTTCTCAATAAAACCCTGGCAAATTGCATACAAAAACACATTAAAAAGATAGTGCATCATGACCAAGTGGGTTTCATCCCAAGGATACAAGGTTGGTTCAGCATAAGGAAATAAATAAATGTAATTCAACACATCAATAGACTTAAATCAAGAATCACATGATTATCTCGATAGATTAATAAAAAAACATTTGACAAAATACAGCATCCATTCATAATTAGAACACTAGAAAAATGAGGGATAGAAGGAACATACCTCAACATTGTAAAAGCTATATACAACAAACCCAACGCCAATATCATTATAAATGGAGGAAAAATTGAAAGCATTCCTTCTAAAAACAGGAATGCTACAGAGATGCCCACTTTTATCAATCCTATTCAACACAGTCCTTGAACATTGCCAGAGCAATTAGGCAAAAGAATGAAATAAAAGGGATATATGAATAGGAAAAGAAGAGCTAAAACTAGATGTTTGTTGATGACAGGATCCTATATTTAGAAGACCCAGAAAACTCATAAATGAATTCAGCAAAGTAGCAGCATACAAATTAACACTAATAAATCAATTACATTCTTATACTCTAAAGATGAATCACCTGAAAGAGAAATTAGGAAAACCACCCCATTCACAATAGCCTCACAAAAAAATAAAATACCTGGGACTCAATCTAACAAAAGAGTTGAAAGAACTCTACAATGAAAATTATGAAACAATAAAGAAAGAAATTGGAGAAGACCTCAGAAGATGGAAAGACTTCCCATGTTCATGGATAGGCAGAATTAATATTGGCAAAATAAGGTGTTTGAGATGGGGGTCTCACTATGTTGCCCAGGTTGGCTTCAAACTTGCAAACCTCCTGCTGTAGCCTCACAAGTAGCTGGGATTAGAGATACATACCACAGTGCCCAGCTCAAAGTAATTTTTAAGGATGCACAATAAACTTCAAGAAAATACAATCAATGAAATACTGACCAAGTTATATCACATGCATTTGTGAATATGTAACAACGAATCCCACTATTATGTATAATTATAATGCACCAATAAAAAGTGGGAAAAAAGAAAATTATATATGTATATGTATTTCATTCCTCAAACAAACCACATTCACTCATTTGAATGTTTTTCTTTCTTTCTTTTTCCCTCCAGTTCTAATGAATAGTAGTTCAGTATCACATACTACACCAGTTAGGGGCAAGGAATTTTTCATAAATCTTTTCTGATACTAAAATAGTAAATGAATAAATAAGACTCTGGGACAAATATAGAAATCAAAGAACTTATTTAGTTGACTAATCAGCATTAGGATTGGTATTACTGTGGGCAGATTCACAGAGTATTTTAAGGAATAGGATGCTTACTGTGCACCAAGAAATACAATTTAAAGATGCTATGATCCAGCAATCTCACAACTAGCAATATATCCAAGGAAAAGAACTCAGTGTGGCAAAGAGATAGCAGACTCCCTTGTTCATTGAGACACTATATACAATTGCCAAGGTACAGAATCAACCTAGGTGTTCATGGATGGATGAATAAAAAAAATATATGTACAAACACCAACACACACATACATACAGGTAACACATAATCTTTGTATTAGCCTATTAATGCTCCAGTATGACACTGAAAGGACATAAAAACAAACTCTTTAAATTTATTATGTTTTAAATAATTGACAACATAAAGAATGAGGTAGTACTAAGATAGGAATAAACCATGATAAAAACAACCAGAGACTGAGTAGAACCACTCAAACAAGGACCATTCTATATGGACAGTGAAGCAGAGCAGGCCTTTGGGTTAAGTTCATGCTCTCTTATGAAATCTGGGCCTGTAGAGAAGCACCAAGAGGCTTTTGGAGAAGTGAGCTCTGCAGTAAAACTAAGTAGGGTTTCAAGATTCTACACCATGGATTTGGATGTAATAAATGTAGCCAGGGGGGAAAAAAGTGTCTTCCTCTGTATAATCAAATATTTCCCTCACAACACATTTAAAAATCTCAGAAAAGCACTTTACAACCTTGATCAGTATAACTTTCTAAGAGAAACTGATTGCAATCTGTATACCTATGTAACTTATAAATCAGAGCAATGTTAACAAATCTTTACCAATACTGAGTATGTTAAGCACTCTCTCTGGAATTAGGCAGCTGGTCCACTTGTTAGAAAGATTACTATTTTGTATGGATAAAATCATGTTATCTGTATACCGTCCATTCTGTTTCAAAGGAAGTGTGCCTGTAGCTCATTCAAAAATAATGTAGATAATAAAGGTACAGGCTAACTGGAAGGGAGGATATGACAAGTAATATGACAATTAAATATGGTTCTGTTGTTTTTAAATACTTTATATGGTAAAAATGCAGTAAAAATAGTAGCTCATTCAAATACAAAAATATATACTGCGATGGTCATAATTCTAAGGATGATGTAAGTAGTTGTTGGCTCATCAACTGTTCACTGTAGTGTATCTTAACTCCAACCACAGCTTCTCTGGTTTCAGTCATTTACCAAAGCTAAAATCATACTATATAAAGATACATGAAGAGGGCTGGGGATATAGCTTAGTTGGTAGAGTGCTTGCCTTAAATGCACAAGGCCCTGAGTTCAAGCCCCAGCATGATGATGGCTTCTTTCATGTGTGATGTCAGTTGCCCTCAATTTTGTATTTCTGTTGGATCAAACGCTCCCATGTTGCCACTTGGCATCATAATAAACCAATATATATTCCAAGTAGCAACAGGAAAGTTGAGAAGGAATATGAAGCAGTGCAATGAAACAAGCATTAATACAGTGACAATGGTATGGCTAAGCAATTCTGGAATCACCCACTTGTTTAATTCTCAGCAACATGATCTAGCATTAATGTAATCACATTCTAAATCAGACAATATAATTCTGAAGTAGACTGAGAGGGAGATGAGGGCACAATGATTGTGGAGTGAGGAGACAAACACTACTGCCTCCATTCTCCTCCTCCTCCTCCTTTCCTTCCTCCTCTGTTGCTGACACTCCTTCCATTAAAATGACAGGTAATATATTTACATATTTAAAAAAAATACTTAAAGTCCACACAAAAAATCAAGATATTTGTATAACTTTATTGTTGGAGTTAACCATTTTAGTAAATTGATAAATGCCTCGATTACTCTTTCTGACATGCAGTGATCAATTAAGCACCCTCCTTTAAAAGATACCAAGTTATTGTGGTAACATGCTTCTAATCAGACTCCAGAAACCACACAAATCATTTGAACAAGGAAAACTTAATATAGCCTCATGCCTGAGGCTCCGGGTTTAATCCCCAGTACTAAAAAAGAAGATGAAGAAGAAGAGGAGGAGGAGGACCGGTGAAGGAGGAGGAAGAAAAATAAGAATTAACTAGTAAAAGGTGGTTAACTACTAAAAGATGTAAAAGAAGGCTCCAAAGAATGCAGAAATGGCGTATATAAGCAAGCACATACTGCCACCAGCTGGCAGGGCTGACAAGATTAGTTGGGATTAAAGGAGCTGGCTGTATCAATAACTAAGAAAACGGCAAAGAAACCACATAGCACATGAGCATGAGTTTCTAACATTGAAGGTGGGACTACTCTGTGACCCCAAAGGTCAGCTCCATGCTGGAAGGCTCTAGAAAAAGAAAGCCTGCACCTGGATTCTTTTTATTTTATAGGGGGGACACACACAAAGGAGTTTGATGGAATGTTCTTCACCAAATAAGGCAGGAAATAGGGTTTTGAAGGTGGAGTCTTCCTTTGTGATGTCTTATAATCAGCAGATTGATTAATTGGCAAATCACACCAATCTCAGGTGCTGTGTGGGATCACAGGCAGAGGAAGAGGAAAGGAACACTTACCTCGCACAGCCCAGTCAGCACTCAGCACCAGACCATTCCCCTCATATCACATACATATGTGCATAGCTCACACACACAGCCCATGGATGGCTCATGACAAGATACTACCCCTTCAGATGAGGCAGAGTAGCCAAGTAAAAAAGAAATGTACAATATGGTCCTCAATGAGACTGAGGTGCCAAACTCATTGGGTACTATGGGACCATGGCCCACTGGAAGGTGGAAAGTGATCTGTAATGCTGCAACTAACAAGGTGTCCTCTTTCATTTTACCCCACAAGAACACTTCTAACAGCAAATATATGGGGTTTTCCACACCAAGTTAGTCTCCAACTCTGCATATATCTGCATGTCCTATAATTCAATTAAAAAATCAGCAGAGACACCACAGGTTAAGCAGACCCCACAGTCTTACAAGTAGGCCCCCCATGACTTCAGATGACAATCACAAGATGGCCCCTCAAGTTACCCACCTGTTTCTCAAGTTCCTGTAACTGTAAGGACATCCAATGAGGTCTCTCCAGTGGCAGAGGAAACCTCTACTCAGACCTTTCAGACCCTGCCCATACCACAGAAAGGAACTTAAGGATGTGTTGGGCTTTAGCAAAGAGAGGAAGTGAGTGCTTCATTAGAAAGTGAAAAGTGAATATAGGAACCATCAGAGAATAATGTGGGCAATTTCCAAGCAAGAAGAGACAAACCACCAGGGATTAAGGTCAGGGTTTTTAATTAAGGTACAAAGGTAGAATATAAGATCCAAAGGGTCTGAACTTCCCTGGAGATTGGGAAACATCAGCAAGATGGTTTCCTATTAGGAAATCTGGTCTGGTATGTTGTTTCCAGATGATTGATCAGGCGGTTGATCAAATCAAATGTCAGGCCCTAGCTTCATGAGGTTAGTAGTGTCTTTCTATTGAAATCTTCTTCCTGCTTTGCTGCATTCCAGAAAATTTATGCGGAACTGGAAAATTATAGCATAATTAATGGAATTGTTTGGTGCATTTTTACATTTTGGTCTCTTTCTGTCCCTTAAGCCTCTTTGCCCAGGTCAGGAGCAGTTCACAAGTTATTGTTCCACATCCCCACAGGCACATTTATCCTTTACAGACTTTTTTTTTTCTATCTCATTCCCAAGGCCCATCCTCCATTCCCAAGATCCATCCTCAGATTGGATGATTTTCTAGAGTCATTTCCTAGAATGGCTCACAAAACTCAGGGAAACAACATTGCTTACTAACCAATTCATTTTTAAAAATCTTGTAAAGTATACAGTGAATAGCCAGGCGAACATGTACATAGGGTAAGGCCCAGAGAAGTCTCCAGCACAGGAGTATCTGTCCCCATGGTGGAGTTTGAGAGGCACCACCCCCACACACATGGATGCATTGTCGTTCATCAACTCAGAAGGTCTCTCAAAATTTTTATGGAGGTTTCACTGTGTAATTATGATTGATTAAATCATTGACTGCTGGCAATTAATTAACTCAACATTCAGCCCTATTTCCTCCCCTGTTTCACCTTTTTACTCATAAAATTTGTTCCTTTCACAACCTGCCCCATCCTAAAGTGACCCGGAAGCATTCTAAAAGTTGTCTTATTAACATAAACTCAGATGGCTGAGATGGGCTGGTTATTAATAACAACAGACTCTCCTTTCAACTCTATCAGGAAATTCCAAGGATTCTAGGAGCTGTTTTCCAGGATCAGGGAGAGAAAACATTTTTCAGCAACCTATAGTAAAGACTAAAAATACAGATAAAGATATCAATATAGACAGTTCTTACTATGTCGCCAAAAGATGAGCCTTCTACACACCACTGGAGTTACATCAATAAGGAAAAACAGCCCAGTAAGGTGGCCCATGCCTGTAATCCCAGCAGTTTAGAAGGCTAAGGCAGGAATATAACAAGTTCAAAGCCATCCTCAACAACTTAGCCAGGCTGTAAGCAATGTGGAAAAACACTGTCTCAAAATAAAATTTTTAAAATGTGGGGGGATTGAGGGTGCTGCAATTGTAGCTCAATGGTAGAGCATGTGTGAGGCACTAGCTTTAATCCTCAGCACCACATTAAAAAAATAAACTAAATAAAGCTATTGTGTTCATCTAAAACTAAAGAAAAATATTTAAAACAAAAAAAGGTTGGGGATGTGGCTCAGTAATTAAGCACCACTGGGTTCAATCCCTGCTACTAAAAAAAAAAAAAAAATGAATGAATGAAACAGAACTAACTTGCCTTGCATGGACCCTCCAGTGCACTTTACCAACAATCTCACATTGTGTCAGATGGCAAAAAGAGTTTACAAGGTCCAATTCCAGTAACACAAAGAAGATCAACATGGAGTGGATGGAGAACAGAAATGCAATGAAATGATATTGGACTCTGTCCACACCTTTGTCTTTATACTTTATGTATACATACATGTTACACTATTTCACAAACATTTGAACTTCCATAAAACAATAAATCTATCATGACAAAGCCACCTGACAAATGAAGAGGTTCTCATCTGTTCCCCTAAATACGGAAAGAAGCACTCCCAGTCACTGTATACTACACTGCTATATTATTTACTCTACAAATTCACTGAAGGCTCATTGACTATACTGTTACCTAAAAGATAACAATTTGTATATAAAATCATAAATATAAAAGAAGAGAGATGAAGCAAATGGTCAATATATACAAATACACACATATACACCACAAGCAAAGAGAAAATATATAGCTATTACAGTCCTTGTTTCTAGAAGGACTGTGTGTTATACATACTTTCTATCTTCCAATTCCCATTCTGTATCATCTCTTCCCCAGTCAGAAAAAACTGGTGATGGTTGTTTACCTGGTAGAGTGAACAAACCTTTATTCTTTCAGGGTCCTGTCTCTTCTTGTTTGCTGTGGTTTCCATTAACCCTTTACATCAGACTTGGAAGTACTAAGAGGAAATAGATTAACTGGACCTATGCTCATGGTCAAAGCTTTCTGAAATTCACTTTGCATCTCAAAATTCTCTTATTGACTGGACCTGTGCTCATAGACAAAGCTTTCTGCAGTTCACCTTGCATCTGAAAATTCTCTTTTTCATTTATGTTTACTCTAGTAATTCTTCTCTTTCCTCAGTTGCACTATTGACACAAAAGGGGAATGAAGGGAAAAATCAAAGAGAGTACCAGGAAGGGTGGACATATCAAAGTATATTATATGCATGTATGAAATTTTCACAATAAAATCCAACATTTTATACAATGAATATGTACTAATAGATTTTTAAGGGGGTGGAATCCATTCCCTTATCCTTAATTCCCTGGGTTAACATATCACAACATTCTCAATGGTACCAGAAATTTACTGGAGTATGGAAAAATAGGTATGTTCCATTCATCCCAGAATAGGAAACCCATAACATAGAATCTTGGACTCTTCTCTATCATTCATTGTATTTTGGAACTGAAATATCCTACAAAGGCTCATGTGTTAAAAGTTTGGTCCCAGCTGGTGGCCCGTTTGGGAAGTTGAAAAACCTTTAAGATGTAGAGACTAGGAAACATAAAAGAAATAGGTGACTGTGGCTTGTCCTTAAAGACTATGTCTTTCCCTGGCCCTATCTCTCTCTCTCTCTCTCTCTCTCTCTCTCTCTCTCTCTCTCTCTCTCTCTCCCCCTCCCTCCCTCCCTCTCTTTTCTTCTGTCTGCCATGAGGAGAGCCACTCAGTCCACCACCTGTTCCCTGTCATGACATGACATTCTGCCTCAGAATCAATGGAGCCAAGGGACTATGGACTGAAACCTTTAAGTCTGTGAGTAAAATAAATCTCTCCTCCTTTAGGTTGATTTTCTCAGTGTTTGTCACATTGACAAAAAGGTGACTAACACACCTATCCATTTCCCTGGAAATTTTTAGATGATAAACTCTCTGTCATCTGATAGTCCAAATCTGCAAATATAGAACTAGGGACCATTTTCAACCATTTTCAACCTCAAGGTTCCTCTACATGCACTCAACTCCAGTAATGTGATCTCACCTTTGTTTGAATTTTTTTTTTTTTTTTTTGAGACAGGGTACACCATTGTTGCCCAGTCTGGTCTCAAATTTATGGGCTAAAGTGATCCTCCTGCCTTAACCTCCCCAGTAGCTACAACTACAGGTATGTGCTGCCACACCTGTCTGAAATACTTTTTAATACTATATATATATATATATATATATATATATATATATATATATCCTCATAGATAAATTCCACATACCCTAAATCAGCTCCAAAAGAGACAACTTTTATCTTCTGCTATCTGAATAAAAGACATGAACTGAATTTCATAACCACACATCTGAAGTCTGAACACAGAGCAGGAGGACAAGCCCACTGAGCCTTCCAAGTCTCATCTCGGGGGATTTTGCCACAGGGAATCTGTAGCCCCAGGGAGAGCCACAGAGAGGGATCACAGACATCAAGGGACCCTGTGGAGACAAAACCTTGGAGTGTCAGGGAAGTAATGGAGATTCAGCCTCTGAAGGAGCACCATCAACACCACAGACTGAGCTGAACCCCTCATGCGGGGTGCTCAGGGTCTCCTCCAAAGGAAGAGAATTGCTAAGGGATGTAGGGAGCCCCTCAGACCCACTTGCCATGGAGCAGATGGTCATGGACACATCTCCATACATAAAATTAAAGTATGGAAAGAGAGTTCCAGAGAAGGAAGCTGGAGGGAAAGAGAAAATGTGGGACCCATCAATCATGTTATAGAAGGAGACATCCCCTGCACTGTAGTCCAGGAAAATACCCACCCTGCAGGGATTTGCCTAAGAGGCAACCAAGTCTCAGAATCAGTTCCAGCAAAATATCTATTGTCAAACTTTCCCATGACCCAAAACCCACTATATGATGATTCCATGTACAAGCCTGTTCTTTTCACATCTTTTCTACAGATGCCCAGAGTCCACCTGCTGAAAAATTCATTCACTATCTCCACTTCCCAGTAACATCTTCCTGATGTGATGCCCTCAAGACCCAACACACTACATTGTTCAGTATGGTACACACAGGAGTCCTTCCAAGTCAGATGTGTCTTTTCATGAGAGACAGAAAGCCTGTGGTGAGCAGAGTCTGGATCCAGAGTGACAGGCCCTGTTGAGAGAGTTATCAATCATGCAAGGTCCTCCCCTCCCCAAAACAAAGCACACAGCCACCCACCACCTCAGACCCACAGAGCTGCCTGAGCTGAGGACTGATTAATGCTCCTGAGCTAAGAGTCTTGTAACTCAAGCCCACATCCTCAACCAGGATGAGGAGCCAGAAGGGTATTTGGGGGGTAAACTTAGGACCCTTGAAAACCAGTACCAGTTTTGTGACCATCACTTCTGCCACTGCAACACCATTGGTGATGCCAGCATCTGAATCACCACAGAGAACTTAAGGAGAAGCCAGAAGCCATGAGGGCAACAGGAGGGACATCTAGAAGCACACAGTCACTCACAGGCTTGGAAATGCTCCTTCCGCCAATCTACAAGAGAACCACACATTGCATGTCAAGAATTTGCAGAGTCTGTACATATCAGGGTCGGCACCCAGTCTTCTGAAAAACAGAGCGATGAGGGAGGAATAAGGGAAAATTTGTCTGAAAACATTCAGCTGTTTTATTTATTTCTTACACACACACACACACACACACACACACACACACACACACACACACACACACACACACCATTCACATATCTGTTGCTGTAGCCTTCCCATGAAGATTAAGCCAAAAACTTAACACCCCAGGATCAAAATGCTGGATATCAATCTGAAAGGTCATTGTTCAGATTTAAATACCAAATAATGATTTCTCAAGGCACCAACACACAACCATCCTGAAAACTAGGTTATCTTGAGATATAATTGAGATTATCAAAATTTCCAAGACTTCCTTTTTCTTATAAAGAACTAACTGCACTGAATTTGCAGGTTACCTCTAAGCCATAAGTAGAGAATTACATCATGTTTAGCTGAACTTGCAGGATGACTACAAATCATGAGTGCAGGGAACTCAGAGAAAACTTACCCACTAGGTGGCAATTAAGAGGGTTTTAGGATGGGAGAGAAAGAAGTTCAAAGCAGGAAACAAATATATCCAGTGAGAGGTCAACACTAGTGACTTTTCTCCCAATTTTCACAGGCCAATAGCAGCAAAAATATACTTGCAGATATGTGAGAACACAAAAATATTGGACCTAGTCATTTTCCTCACACATGAATTGTCCAAAGAGATTGAAAATCTCCAGCTGTGACAGTTCTAAATTCCAGAATGTGTGAATATGTAAAATACATGACTAGGGAACTTTAGAAATGTGATTAAGATTAAGGTTCTTGAGCAAGGGAGATTATTCTGGATTCTCTGGGTCAGTCCAAACTAATTACAGGAACCCTTGAAAACAGAGACCTTTCTTGGCTGTGGACAGAGAAACAGATAGAATCACAGAAACAAGGACAAAACATGCTGAGTTTCTGGCTTTGAAGATGGAAGCACAGCCCCCAAATGAAGGAATACAGATGGCCTCTAGAAACTGCACAAGACAAGAGCCTCCAGAAAGGAACACAGCCTTGTCCATATGTTCTTGGACTTCTGCCTACAAAGATGTAAGATAATATATTTGTGTTCGGTAAGTTTGTAGTAATTTGGCAGCAAATACAAAACAATTATGGCTAATAATGCCCCCCAGCAATGAGATGAGACCTGCCTTTTCTCAGAGGACACCTACCCAAGGGTCTTATAAACCAGCTGAGACTTGTCTCCTGATGGTGTGGACCTGGAATAACTAAGAGAAAACACATGGTCCCTCTTCCCCCCTGTCCCAAGGCCACATAAGTCTCCTCTAACCTCCATACTCCCTTTGGGGAAGAAGATAGGAAGGTCATTGACCAAGGCAAAGTCAAATATGTCATACACTCCACAGCGACTTCAATTGGAAAGCTTTTGCCTCCAACAGGGCAGAGCCTCAGGAACAAGATTAGAATTATTAACTTAATAACTAAACAACATTTCCTCTTTCTTAAAGATTTGTGCTTACATTTGTGCCACACATTTTCACAAATACAGGATCAATCACATACATTGGTATTTCCATATTTGTTGAGCCGCTTGATTAAAACGAGATCATATAAAATGGCTGAGCAGACCCAGATGACCCTTGGAGTAAAGTGAACTTTCCTCATTTTTCACGAAGACATTAGTTGGTATCCAATTCTAATTTTCTATATAATAACTGACAGAAATTATGAAAGAAGAAGAAAAATGAGAAGAAGGAAGCAGATGGGGGAGAAAAGAAGGGATGAAAATAAAACCTTTTGAGACTTTCCAGGGTGTCAAGTAATGCACTATGTGCCTTAATGTACTCTTCACATAATTGCCACACAAAATCTTTAATGTATGAATCTTTGTTACAATTTCATGAACAAGATGAGATCAGACATTTGTCCACTTCACACTATGGACCTATCAATAGGAAAGTGTTGATTCCAGTATAGTATGGTGTTTATTCTTACAAAATAAAAGAGTATGCAATGTACACATGAAAACATATAGACATTAATTCAGCAGAGAATGGGAGATGGTAAAAAAAAATTATTTGATTCTTTTTTTTTAATAAACATGTCCTCAGGAAAATCATTAAGATTCTCAGAGAGTGCTCCTCATACATCTGAATCCAAAGCCTTTTGATGGCACGGATCACCCTTCTCTGTCTCTCACAGTCTATATCCCTGATGTGAAAAAGAAACATCCAAAGTAGGAAAAGGACATATTATACAAATTCAGATGGCACAGGTCCTAAACTCACCCCCACTGTTAAAGGGTCCTCTGGATCATCTTTCATTGCATTGGAAACTCCCTTAGCATATGCCTGTCCTAACTGCTACTGAAGGTTGAGGTGGTCTCATTATCACAGGCAAATTCAATGAGAAGATTACTTAGAAATAGTTTAATGGAATTCAACACACACACACACACACACACACACACACACACAAAGTATTCACTGAAATTTCTCAAGATGTTTCAAGGAGTTGGTTATATTTCATGCACACAAATAAACTGCAAATGCTCTTCACACTCAACTCAAACCACCTTCTCAAATTTCTGTGTGAAACTTGGGAACTCTACTTTCCTTTTCGGCTCCTCTCTCTTCCAACCTCATCCTTTCTTCTCAGATGTATTCCCCACCCTTTCTCAGGTAAACAATTTTAAACTCTCCAGTTTCCTCCTTTTATGATATTCACACATTTTTTAAATATCAAAGGCCAACCCCAACAGGCAAAGCAAAATTCTCTTAATAGCAGAGAAAATTGTGAACATTATAACTTGCATTTTGTTCCTGTAACACAAACACAAACACAGACTGTTGCATTTAATTTCAAGTGGTTCACAGACCCCCTAACCATCCTGGACCCCAAATTCAGAAAACCAGAAGTTCATTTCTAAGCAACCAAGGTGCTGAGAAGAAACCCAGCTAGGACAGCAAGTCAGAGTATGAGATGCCTGAGAGAATACCAATATCCAGAAGAGCAGGAAGAAACAACAAAGACCAAACCTGGAATTCAGGGGTAGAAATGTGGCGTAAAGGGAATACAGAAAAAAAGGCACCACATTAGGAAGATATAAGTCCTAAGCTGTCAAATATGATTTTGGAAATTTTATGGAGACCAGCAATTCCTATCTACACACTTACAACCCTGCTCCATCCAGGCTGTCCTCACAACTGAACTCTCCAGTGTCACTGCACCAACAAAAAATACCAATTGAACACAATGTTTTCAGGGGTACAGCTAACCCTAACCTGCAGTAGAGGATGGGCTTAGAACAAGTTCAATCCTCAGCATCACAAAATGAAAAAATAAAATAAAAATTAAGAAAGATATTTTGGAAGTTACCAAAAATGAAGAATGATTTAGGGATGGGGTGGGGCTCAGAAGTAGAGCACTCGCCTAGCATACATGAGGCACTGGGTTCCATCCTCAGCATCACATAAAAATAAAATAAAGGTATCGTGTCCACCTACAACTAACAAAAAAAAAAGGTATAAAAGGTATGAAGAATGATTTAAAGGCAGGAATGTGAGGTGAGTTCTGTGATCCAATTCCAAGGAGAAGTTCCTGTGGTCTTCCAATGCAAGTTACAATCATTTTTTTTTTTTTAATGCTGCGAATATACTTTGTATACAAGCTGTTTTGTGTAAAAAGATGCTCTATATGTATAGTATGAATTGTAATACATACTACTATAAATAAAAAATTTTTAAAAAAGAATTTCACTTTGCCCGTTGTGCTTAGCCATTGGTTAGTTTGGGAATGGGACAGATTAACATACGTGAGGACTATGAAAGAAAAAAACAAAGAGAAGTTAAAAGTTTTTACTGGGAAGGTTGGGAAACAAATTAGAGAAGAGAGGGCAGGAAAACCCATCCCATCCTGGGGTGGAGGCCACTGATAAAGAAGGGCAGAGGTGGAGTCTGGAGGAGGGAAGGCCAGAGGAAACATCAGAGTCACTTACCTGCATACAGCTGGGCCTTCCTCCAGGCTGAAAGGGAACACACTGTAGTGAGACCACAGCTAAGACAAGCCTGCTCAGCATGAATGTACCTGCCCTGCCTCCCCTGCATTCTAAAGATGAAACTGCCCACAGGAGGAGAGAGCCCAGAAAGGAGATGGCCTCTTGCAGTAGGCAGGGACAGCAGGGTGTTGTGGGAAATTCCCTGGACCTCAGATCAAGAAGGCTGCTTTACAGGCCAACTTCGACCACTGTCTCTGTCAGGAAACTGTCTTCCTCAAAACTCATAAAAATCCATATTCTGTATATCTTTATTTGGTTTTGCTGCTAGGGATACAAATTATACTATGTGTAAAAATATTTGAGAGAATAAAATATAAGTCATTCCACAATTGTCAGAAGCATTATTATATGCAGGCTTTTTCTGGCAAAGATATATTTGGGAAAGGGGTGAGGATGTAGCCTGTGGTAGAATGCTTGCCTAGCATACAGGAGGCACCAGGTTCACTCCTCAGCACAAAAAAAAAAAAAAAAGAAAAGAAAAGAAAATTTAAATTTAAAAACATATTTGGGAAATTACCAAAAACAAAGAATGATTTAAAGACAGGAGCGTGAGATGAGTTTGGGGGTACAAATGCCCAACTTTTCATTGGTAAAATATTTGTAGAGAATAAGAACCACTATTTCAGGAAGTATTTGGTTCACTCCATAACATTCCCACTTGTGGTGAGCAGCCCACTTGGATTAGTACCTTCCTAAACTGGAGAAAACATAATCCCTGGATGGTGATATGTTGGAAGATGAACAGAAGGCCACACTCCTAAACTTAGAGATGCCATTTATTTATGTGGATCATTTAATGAAATCTTAGTATCTGCCTTTAAGCTTCTAGGTGCAGGTCAACAGCTAGATGCATTGAAGACTAAAATATGTATATATATATATATATATATATATATATATATAATGGGCAAGTCGGGGATCAAATAAGATGCAGAATTCATGACATATCAGGGGTCACAACCACAACCACAACCAGGTTTCCAAGCTCTAGGTAGGAAACAATATCCCAGATCTACAAAACCCCAGGGAGCAGTGTTCTGGCTTCCACTAGCTTCCAATTAGCTTCTCAGGAATGGGGACTCACATGTTTGTACCTACACAGAAACAAGGAGAGGGGACACTAGGTCACAGGTAGGATAAGGAAACAAGGGATATCTGGAGAGTCACTTACCAGACAGATAAGCTGCTTTCCTCTGATCTGAAAAACAACACAGGAAATAGGGGAGCTAGGAACTAGAACGTCTGCTACCAAGGAAACATAGAAAATTCAGGAAGGAAAAGAGAACTTACTGAGATCTGCCTGGAGTTCATCTGAAAGAAAATGAAAAACAGTGTGAACCCCCAGCCCCACAAAAAGGAAACACTGCCTGGAAAACCCCCAAAATTTTTTTTCTATTTACTAGAATTTTTAAACTATAGACCCATCCAACCCCACTAGACTCTAGCTGTCCTCTCTGATCTCCTCAGTCACCTCCTCTGGACATAGGACCAAGATCTTCCTAGAGAGCTGGACCCCAGACTCTGGCCTCTGCCAGCTGTCCCACTCACCACAGGGTCTGCACTAGCCATGTCTGGTCTTACCAATGGCCTTCAGCACCTCTTCCTTTGCCTGCTGTTCCTCCTCCTTAAGCCGCCGCAGATGCTCCTTTTCCTGCCTCACCTGCATCCTTGAGAAATGTTCTTTTCTGATAAAATAGCTAGGTCCCAAGATTAGGAGCACCAGCATGGTCAGGATCACAGCAAATGCTGGCTTCCAGGGAGAAGCCTGAGGGAAGAAGGGCTCTGTGGCCCAGGCAGAGAGCAGGTCAGGGCACACCCCAGGACAGCCAGCACACTCAGAGATGCCAGCCTCCTCCCCACAGCTCTGCTGGGAGTGGGAAGCACCACTCACCTGGGAGGTAAATAGCCATGGCCTTCTCCTGACCCAGGACAGGGTTAAGGACAGAGCAGCTCACATTCCCCACAGAACGGTCTCTCACCACCAGAGTGGCCTCCACACTAAACAGTTCCTCAGTGTCTTGGGTGTGGGCCTCAGAAAGTGCTGGGAACTTCTTTCCACTGAGGTCTCTCCACTGCACCTGGGGCTTTGGGAACCATCCTGAGGCTTTGCACACCACGCGCACTCCATCCTCTTCTGGCCCTTCTATGTGCACTTGGGGGTCAGAGCCCATCCCTGTGAGAAAGAAACTGTGGAGCCCCAGGAGGCCGCCTTGGGCCCTGAGACCCCAGACTTGCCTAGATATTACACAACTTCAGGGCAAAGGCTTTCATGTTGAATTCTAGGGTTCTACCAGAGGGAATAAAAGGAAGGGACACAGGGAGCCACACAAGGCAGTGGGCTTTCTCCCCAACTGTGAGGCCCACAAGAAACAGGAATAATTTGGTCCCAGGGCTCCCTCCTTGAATCTCCAGTCTTCTCACCTCACACACTCTCCTGGGACATCTCCCTCTCTGTGTATATCACTTCCAAAATTGTATTCAGTGACCATCTTGTCTCTGAATTCTCTTCCCCTACACCCATGTTCCCATGAGTTATCTTTACCAGGTTTCCTCACATACACTTCAAACACTAAACTCCCAAACTGAATTCATAAATTTTCACCACTTGTGATAAAATGATTATTAAAATATCCCAATTTTTCACCCTAACTTATACCCAGTTCTCCAAATTCCACATACTTTTTACAGCCTTTATCTTCTGCCTAAGGGCCCAGTCATAGGATTCAATTTGGCCAATGAAAAATTAGCTAATGTGACTTGTGCAGAGGTGTGAAAAGCACTTGCACCTTGGTTTTACCCTGTGCCATTTCCACAGGAGGACAATCTTGGGCTACCCAGTGGAGAATGGGCTCATGTAACATTGCCTGATCAACTAGCTACAGCTGCCCTAGGTAGCCAAATGACCACCTGAAACATGATCACACCACCCAAGGTGCAGGTGGTGAACTTTTGAGCTGACTGTAAGAACAAATAAAAACTAAAAGTAAAAAGCTTAATTTTCCCTGTTGAAAAAAATAAGATTCTCTTCCTTTTTCTTATACCATTTGCTGTAGGAAACTGAAATTACAGATAGGTACTTTCTCCTCCTTTGAAATGTTTATACATGATTTCAAAAACTGTTTAGGGTTTTTGCCAGATTTGTGGCTCAGGAATGTCTTTCTCAAGGACCTGGGAACCATTTTTTTGAAATGTAAACATCAGGGAAGATAGCAACTCTATGCCTCCTTTTCTGTGGAAAGATAGAAGCCTAACTTATGTGGGCATCTTGCTCCAAGTTGTAAAACAACCTCCTGTCGTAAAGCTGGAGAACTTTCTTTTTCTTCCAGATAAAGCCTATTAAATGACACAAAAGGTCACCCAACTACCAGGTAAATTTAGGATGAGTAATGGGAAGCAAATTGTGCTTTGAGCCCTCTTAGTTGTGGATTAGTTATTGTTCATTGAACACAAGTATACAGGAGATTATATATGCTTGGCAATAAAAAGGAGGATGAAATTCCTTTCTGGTTGTGTAATACCTTAGCAGATCACTCCTGATATGTATCATATTCTGGTTTGATGCTTATTCAGTAATAAAAGTGTTTTCTCTTAGCATGGGATATTTTGTTTGTGATTATATTTGTGAAACATAACCAAAGCTGTACGAGTAAAGCCAGGTGAGATTAGCCAAGTTCAGCCCAATTAGTTGAACTCCCTTAGTGCCTAAATTAAATACATTTTTATTGCCAGATGCACCTGAATTTGTGGCTGTTACACAGCATTATTACAGAAGTAAAACTGACACATAATTATCAATAGTCCTGCCAATAAACAACAAAATAGTTCAAATTAAACCCTGGAAGTCTTCCACACCCCTTCCAAACTTTGTGCCCACAAATATATTCAGTTGAATCTAGTTTTTAAACATGTCTGACCCCTCCTCTCCTACCCCACTTCCATGCCTCAGGTCAGGCACCATTCTCTCCACATCATAACTGCATTCCGTGCCTCCTTCTTGCTCACCTCCTTTCCATCCTCTTCACAGCTGTCAACATGAGCATTCCCAGCATTGCTCTGGTTAGGATTCTACTACTCTACTTCCAAACTCCATAACACAGCACACAAAGCCTTTACTGATCTGATGTCTGCCTTCCTCTCCAAGAGTACTCCCTCAAATCCACCATCTGAGACCCTTAGGGCCCACACATTCAGTCCCAAGAACTATCTGATCAAATACAATAAGCCATAATCACCATGTTGTATGCCCTCTGCCTTTTAACCTTCCAGCCCATCAAGGGCTCTTGTGCCAGCCCAGGTGTCCACTCCTAATGACCTCATCCTGACACCTGTGAGTGCTGTTAATACAGGACCATGTCTTTACTCCAGCATTGCCACTTCTTAACTATGCTCCCCTTCATTCCTCCTACCAACCATGATGACCACATTATCCCCAGAATTATCAACTATATTCTGACTCAAAGGGTTCATAACAGGTCCTCCCTCTGTGCTAAACTCTGCCCCCACCCCAGATATCCACCTGGCTAAATACCTACTTCCTTTGAATCTTGCTCAGACTGTCAATAAGGCCCTGCCCGAGCCCCTATTTAACACTGCAGCTTGTCCTAACATCCCAGCCCACATCCTGAGCCCCTGTCTTAGATCGACTTGGTCTTTTGTCTTAAGTAGTTAGAAACTTATAACATCTTGTACTGAATTATTTATTATAATTTTATTTCCTTTGTATCTAGAAGGTAAACACCTCATAGCTAGGATCTCTGTTACACTGATATTTCCCTGGTGCACAGAATAAGTCCGCACATGTTTTAGATGCTCCATATACAATGTTTTTATTGAATCAATGAAAAAATGAATGAGCCATTATTTCTCCACTTCACCTATAAAATATGAGGCTAAATTAGATGATCCCTGATATTCCCACCAAAACCAGTACTCCCAAGGTCTCTAGAATAGAGGTCAAGTGACTAACCTGCCACCTTCAGTTCCAAATCAGCTTCTTCATAGAAACCTTCCTTTCTGAAGAAGCAGGTGTACATTCCATTGTCAGAAGCCCGGACCCTGTGGATGTGCAAGGCAGCCTGCCCCTCAGTAAGGAAGTTCTTCAGCAGTGAGGTCCGCCCTGTGTACTCAGCCATCTGCTCCTCAGTCTGTTCCCATTGGTTCCAATAGATGAACACTGCTTGTGAGAATGTGCTGCGGAACCACCCCAGTTCCATGTTCTCTGCATTCATGGCAGGGACTAGGGTGCAGGGCAGTATGGCATCCTGACCCAGCACTGCCACAATGGGGTGCTGAGGGCCAACAACCTGGAACTGTTCTGTGGACACAGACATAGTGGGGAGAAAGCTAGAGATTCCCAAGCCAAATACCAGAGAACAGACACCATCAGGTGGGAAGGCCAGGAAAGCTGGGGCAGGGGTCACATGAGATGACCCCTGAGGTCTGATGGATTTGGAAGATATCTTCTGACCATTATGATGTGGCCCAGAAATGATGCCAAAGACACTCCCTCATTGGCCTCTGCTCCTGGTCCCAGGACCTTCTGTGAAGATATCTCTAATTCAGGGTTCTCAACCTTTCATGCACCTGAGTCACTAGGATGCCTTGTAGAGCACACATTACTGGACACCACTCCCAGAGAGTCTCATTCAGTAGATTTGGGGTGGGCCAAAGAATGTGCATTTGTTATGAATTCCCAGGGTGGTTCAAAGAACACTGTTAGAGAACCACAGATCTAACCTGGACAAACCTGAAAATTGACAAAAATCACACCTGCAGCCTACGTCAGCACTCTTTGGTCATTCAACCACACCCAGGAAATTCCCTTATTTAATTCTGAATTTTTTACTTCAGTCCATATTTTTCTCCTCCACTGAAGAAGGGCAGAAATATATATATATATATATATATATATATATATATATATATATATATGTGTGTGTGTGTGTGTGTGTGTGTGTGTGTGTGTGTGTACTTTAACACACATAGTAAAATGATACTTACTGCTGTGAAAATCCTGCTCTTGAAATACAAGGAAACCCCCATCACTGCATGTTCAAGAAGCAAGTTCACCTCACTCTCCACCCTCTTGGTGTTCTTGGCCTTCTGGGGCTTCCACATGACTCCTCTGCAGGACACACTGCAATGCGCCTCCAAAGAGCTACTCTCAAATCCTGTGCTGCTCCACTCTGGTCTCAGCCACCATTGAATCTCAACTGGAGGATGACTAGGATTCCTGACATCAGTGATCCTTTTAACACGTGAGCTAATCCATGTTGCTGCTCTGCTCAAAGCCTCAGCATGGCTCCCCACTGCTCCCCAGGCCTCACAATGTTGACCCTCCTTCCCAAGACCCCTCTGAACTCAACTCTGCTCCAGCCCACACTGGCCTCTGTGCTTCCTCACACCTCAGCACACTGCCTGCTCTGCACAGGAGGCTCCCCCTGCAGAAACCCTCCTTCCAAATGGTCCTCACAGCTCACTCCTCCCTCTGCAGGGGTATGTTCCCATCTACACAGACCACCTCACCAAACACTGCTGCCTGCCCACACCCTGCCTCCATGGCCCTGACTGCCCACACCCTGCCCTGCTGCATTTCCCATCATGGTCATCTCCTCCAACACACATAGGTTGGCTAGTTGCAATTATTACTCACTGTCTCTTGCTAGAAAGCAAACATTATACTGACAGAATTTTTGTCTGATCCATACATAGAATAGCACCTATTTAAATAATGAAATGAATGAATGAAACTTGCAACACCAAAAAAAGAAAAAAGATGAGAGAAATCATATTTTCAAATTTTTATGTCTCGCTTTTTAAAACAACACAGGAAGACAGATGGAGACACACTCACCCATGGAGAGCTGGACAAGGACAAGCAGGCAAATGAGACAGCAGAGGAAGGAGTGACTGCAACAACCTTCCATATTTTAAGATCTGGGGAGAGAGATGGGGGATGAGGGCCAAGACCTGCAGGCACGAGGCAGGTCCAGCCCAGAGCTCCAGCACCTCAGCATAGAGAGCAGGGCTCAGGGCTGGACAGCAGTCCCCTGCAGGAGCAAAGCATTTCCTATTGGTTCATCACACTAACAGGTGGTGGGACCCCACAACTGGCAGGGTCAGAGACATCCTCAAGAAGGCTGTGGTGCCCATCATAGGAGCCCAGAACCCTGTCCTGCCTTTTAGGTATGTAGGTCACCTAAACCTGAATCTCAGCCCAGTCCTCCCACTGTGGGCTCAGGACATGGAGCTGCATTTGGCAGGTACCAAGCATTTCCCCACCAACAGGTTTGTCTTTGCCTTCTTTTTCTTTGAGAAAGATTTCACCTGAGAGGAAAGGGACCCTTCCTAGAGAGAGAGCATAGAGTCTAAGCAGCCCTGGTCAGAGAAAAGACCCCCAAGCCACCTACTGCATAGAACGAACAGGGAAAAGGCAGTCTATGGTATCAGGAAGGACAAATTCTGGGAGCCAAATTCTAGGCTGCCCTTCAGGCTCAGCCACTCTCAATGTGACCTTCTTGGCCTCAGTTTCCTTATCTGTATGATGGGCATAGTCACAACATCCACCTCCAAAGTTTCTAATGAAAATTATATGAATTTATAGTCACTACATGTAATTAGAACAGGGTCTGGTCCAAGAAAATGTTGCAGAAATATCATTAAAACAAATGAATAAAGAAACAATCCTCATTAAGCTTCTCCTGGGTCTTCCTAAAACAAGACTATTTCACCTTCCCACCCCCACTGCCTCTTGCACCACCTCATTCTCAGCTTCTTCCTGCCACCAGCTTCTCCCTGGTCTCCTCCTCTTAGGTCACAGGTGTCTTCAAAGCCAACTTACCTGCTTCTTACCTATGAAAGGCTTGACTTCCTGGAGCTTCTGTAAACACAACAGCTGGAGAAAGTTCAGGGTCACAAAGACCACAACAGGCCCCAAATCAACCCTCAGAATTTGTACCTGCCCCAAACTGCTCTCAGAGCCCAATCCTCTGCCTCTGAGTCCAATGCTGGAGGCCCAAATTCCTCATTTCCAAGAGGCAGTTGGTCCCCAGGAAAGGGGTAGGGAAGCAGAGCTTGGCATAAGATGCAGTGATCTCTGCAGAGTCTCTGACACTGGGCCCCCACTAAGCCCTTCCAGTCAGAGCAGCAACCCCTCTCTGGTTCCTTCCACCATCTAAAGTGAAAGCTTACAATGTAGCCTGGGCAGAGTGTGCCCTGCCCTCTGGACATTGCTCCCTTTACCGGGAAGAAGGCAGCAGGAGCAGAGCAGGAAAAAGAGGATACCCACAATTTTCCTGGAACACTGCAGAACAATGCCACTTGGAGTTAAAAAGCCACCATCGCCCCACAATGCCACCACCAATCCTTGCCCAATGCGCAGACTCCCCAAGGCCTAGAGATGTTAGGGAGATGTTACAAAAAGTAGGAAAAAAGATTATATTGAATCCCTACTAAGTATCAAGAACTGTGCTACATACATTTTATTTATGCCATTTCATTATCACAACTGCAGAGATTAAGCCATGAGCCCTGCCATCTGGAAACATCAATATAGTAACTTCCTAGACAGGGGAGAGGTTAGATGTGCCAGGAGACTGTTTCCCACCACCATTTCTCCTGCCCATCCCAGCCCCTTGCTCCACTTGACTTGCTCACTCAAGTGAGCAAGGTCCTTAAAGGGACCTTGGACTCTCAGTTGCCTCAATTGTGTGACCAGAAAGCTTATCTCATCCTGACCTGAGCATTCTCCCTCCCAATGTTGCCCTTTGCCTTCCATTTTGGGAGGAGCAGGTGGAAGCAGTGACAAAGTGCAGGTCAGACCTCCTTAAAGAACACTGGCAGAATTCTTGAATAGCACTTTCAGGGGATGCCAAATATCACCATGATACCCTCCCAGCTCATCAGGATCACCATTCAGCTGATTTGACAAGAAAAACTCTTCACTAAACCACAAATAATTTTTTCTTGTAAAAACATAAATGATCCTAATACTAATGAGGTTAATATTTACTTTATTTTATGACCAACATGTAATAAATTCCTCTTATCTTTTGGTTGTATTAAGTGTTTTCTAAATAGCTTCAGATACATGCCTAAACCATAAAACAATGATTAGTGTAAAATGTATGAAATGCATTGGGATTCTAAAAATGTGACAGTTGATATGAAGTACTTAACTCCCCAACCCAACTTCCCCATTCTGTTCATATTGGGATTGAACACATGCTAGGAAATCCCTCTGCCATTGAATCACATCCCCAGTCCTTTAACCCATTTTCCTAAGGATACATAATCATCTCTTTATCTTGACACTGCTATGATGAGTTCACTGGGTTATCTTCTACTGTAGGAAAAGTTTTAAAGAACAACTTTCTGGCTACTTATTCCTAGAAAAAAAAAAGAAAAAGACACACAAGTTTGTGGCTTTTATTTTAATTTTAAATTATCCCTCCAATCTTTACCCAGCATGAAGCTGGATGATTGGCTTACCTGTGAATTGGTAGCCCTCTGAGCACAGTCCCAGTGGTATGGCAGTGCAATCCCCTTCCTCTTAGTCTGCCCATCTGCCTCTCTGGTGGGGAGACCTCTCCCAGGGAGTCTATCACCTCCAAAAGTGAAATATCCAACCAGAAGTGGCTGACAGACCTCCTCATGCCCCACCACCTTCTGCATTAGCAATCCACCTCCCTTCCTCATCTGAGATTCCAGGGGAGGTAAAGTATCACTCCCACTCAAGCCTGAGATAGAAAAGGGTAAGGGAGTGAGGCAGAGGAAGAAATATATACATTCCTATAGAAAATTGAGTGAATTTTATTAGACTAATAAAAAGAAAACAATAAATTAAAATTTAAAAGGAAAAACAGCAGAATGAGAGAAAGCTGGCATCAAAAAGGAAGGAACAGGGCTGGGCATGTGGCTCAGTGGTATAGCTATTGCCTAGCACATGTGAGGCACTGGGTTCAATACTCTGCACCGCATAATAATAAATGAAATAAAGGTATTGTGTCAATCTACAATTAGAAATATTTTTTTAAAGGAAGGAGCAAAAGGGGAGGCCAGGAAGGAGGGATAAGTCCTTCCTGGCATTTGGTCCTGACATACCAGGAGATGAGACACCAAAATATAAACATTGGCCCAGAGTGTCTGAAATATATTCCCCACTTACTGCAATGTCAGATCAGTTGCAGAGAGCCAGCACAGGCACTGACCATATGTGTGACCATCAGTGACCTGGGAAGAATTTACTGACCCTCCCAATCCCAGGTAGGCCAGGCCCATGTATGGTCAAGGGTGAAACAGGTGAGACCTAGTGGGAGGGATTTCAGAACTGGGTCATGGGAAAAGGCCTAGAGGTCTCAAAGTTTGACCTCTGCCCCTGAGAGAATGAGAGAGGGGCCAGAGCAGGAGAGGCCCTATCCAGTGCCAAGAGGCAGCCCTGTTCCTCTCCTGTCATAGAGACTCCTTCCCACAGGCAAAGCCAGGGCCTCTGCTCTCTAATAACCACCAAGATATATTTAGCACACTATTTACTGAGGGTCATCTTACTGGGAACATTTTATACTTCATTTCCATGATGATTTAATACAATACCATGAGGTGGTTCTCACTGTCCTCATTCTAGAGCTGAGAGATGGAGCCTCCACAATATGTGGAACCTGTCCAAGGACATAGGGTCACGTGGACAAACACTGACAGGAGCAGGTCTACCCCAAGGCACAGCCTAAGCCTGAAAGAGTTGAGGGCACCAGCACTAGAGGTTCAGGGACCTGGGGGGGAAAAGGGGAGACACAGAGTACATCAGAACTTCTATTATAAAAGCTTTACTCTTACAAGTATTTGTTTTTATAAGATGAATAACACGTATACATCTTTGTTAGCATGTTCAAAATACCTTACTTTAAAAGGAAGGCATGTGGTGCTTGGGTTGTGGCTCAGTGGAAGAGCACTTGCTTAGCATGTGTGAGGCACCAGGTTCGATTCTCAGCACCACATGTAAATAAATAAAATAAAAGTTCATTGACAACTAAAAATTATTTTTAAAAAGGAGGACATATCTGGGACCATTTGAAAACTGCATCTCAGAGAGGAAGGAACCACATGCACCCAGCAAGAAGGTGTAACATGGATGCCATAGTACTCTTGGGCCAATGGAAAGACCACACAGGCAGTCTTGCCCTGTTTCCTCTGCCTCTGCTGCCACCTTGTGGCTAAATTGTGGCTCAGAGAAAGGGCAGTTCCCAGAAGGAAGACAAAGAGAGAGTATGGAGGTACAGACAAGAGATCTTAAAAATGTGGGGGGCTGCAGAATAGCTAAAGCAATCCTTAGCAAGAAAAGTGAAGTGGGTGGCATCACCATACCAGATTTTAAATTATACTATAGAACAATAGTAACAAAAACAGCATGGTATTGGCACCAAAACAGCCGGATAGACCAATGGTACAGAATTGAGGACACAGAGACTAATACATATAATTTCAGCTATCTTTTGGCATCTAAGGTGCCAAAAATGTACAGTGTAAAAGGACAGCCTCTTCAACAAATGGTGTTGTGAAAACTGGAAATCCACATGCAACAAAATGAAATTAAACCCTATCTCTCACCGTGCACAAAATTCAATTCAAAGTGGATCAAGGACCTAGGAATTAGACCAGACACAATACACCTAATAGAAGAAAAAGTAAGCTCCAATTTCCAACATGTCGGATTAAGAATCCTGGAGTGCAAGAATTAGTATCAATAATTAATGAATGGGATAGATTCAAACTAAAAGGCTTCTTCTCAGCAAAAGAAACAATCAGAGAGGTGAATAGAGAACCAACTAACTGGGAACAAATATTTAATACATGCACATCAGACAGAGCACTAATTTCTAGAATGTATAAAGAACTCAAAAAACTCAACACCAAAAAAACAAATATCCCAACAAATAAATGGGTCAAAGAACTGAATAGACACTTCTCAGAAGAACATATACAATCAATCAACAAATATATGAAAAAATGCTCAACATCACTGGCAATCAGAGAGATGCAAATCAAAACTACCCTAAGATATCATTTCACACCAGTCAGAATGGCAGCTATTAAGAACACAAACAACAATAAATGTTGGAGAGGATGTGGGGGGGAAAGGCACACTCATACATTGCTGGTGGGACTACAAAATGGTACAACCATTATGGAAAGGAGTATGGAGATTTCTTGGAAAACTGGTAATGGAACCACCCTATGACTCAGCCATCCCACTCCTGGGTCTATTTCCAAAGGACTTAAAAACAGCATATTACAATGACACAGCTATCTCAATGTTTGTAGCTGCACAATTCACTGCTAGGTTGTGGAACCAACCTAGATGTCCCTCAGTAGATGAGTGGATTAAGAAAATGTGGTATATACACACAATAGAATTTTATTCAGCAATAAAAGAAAATAAAATAATGGCATTCTCAGGTAAATGGATGAAGTTGGAGGATATAATGCTAAGTGAAGTTAGTCAGTCTCAAAAATCCAAGTACCAAATATTTTCTCTGATATAAGGAGGCAGAGTCACAGTGGTGCTGGGTGTTGGGGTACACAGGAAGATTAGAGGAACACTAGAGTGGTCAAAGGGGAGGGAGGAGAAGGGAGGGAGCTAGGGGGGAAGGAGGGAAGAAAGGTGGTATAATAAGATGGATATCATTATCCTAAATGCATGATTGAAGATTTGAATAGTACAAATATACTTTGTATACAAACAGTGTTATATGAAAAGAGGCTCTATTTGTGTATTATGAATTGTAATACATTCTACTATTACAAATACAACAACATTGAATTAAAAATGCAAAAAATAAAAATTTAAAATTTTTTAAAAAGTGGGGGGCTGGGGTTGTGACTCAATGGAAAAGCCCTTGCCTAGCATATGTGAGGCACCAGTTTCAATCCTCAGCCCACATCAAAAAATATGAATAAATTTAAATTAAAAACAAAAAGAAATCTTTAAAATGTGGAAAGGATCAAAGGAAACAAAATATAAAATACCTGATGCTGTAGGATTCCAAATATATGAAGGTAAAGAATAGGCACATGGAAGCTGTGGTGACAGAAGTCAAATGAGGAGCTCCCTGGCAAGCTGAGGAGAGAGTTAAGACAGAAAGAGAGACCCAGTCCCGCCGACCTCTGCCCCAGAGCAGGAGACAGCAAAGACAGACCTGCCAGCTCTGCTTGAGTCCAGGTGGGCCCAGGGCAGGCCCACTGACCTTCACCCCAGCAGGGTTAGTCCCAGACCATCACAGGAGCTCAGACTCAACCAGTTCGACTCACACCAACCTGCGTGGACCCAGCCCCAGGTAGCATACTTTGAGGGTCAGCAGCAGGTTCTGATAGTCCAGCGCTAAGGGGAGGCACAGACAACCTGCAAGGGTATTATAAGAATATAGGGAAGAAACCGTAATAACACAGGTCTACACTGCAAGAAAGTAAGGCAAATATTCAACATGAAAAAACAAGGGAGGAAAAAACACCAAATAAATCAGGATTCTACAATAACAGAACCCATGCTCAGCAAAGTTGATGAAATGTCAGAGAAATTCAGAAGGTTCATAATTAAAATGATCTGTAAATCAAAGAATGACCCAAATGAGCAAATACAGGCAAAAATTGACCACTGCAACAAAGGTATAAGAGAGCAAATACAGGTAGCAAAAGATTACTTCAAAAAGAGATAGAAACTTGGGGGGGGGGGGGAACAGTCAGAAATCCTTGAAATGAAGGAAACAATTAACCAAATAAAAAACACAATTGAAGGCATCACCAACAAACTAGATCAACTGGAAGAAAGAACTTCAGACAATAAAGACCAAGTATATAATCTTGAAAATAAAGTTGACCACACAATGAAGATAGTAAGAAACCATGAACAGAACATCCAAGAAATATGGGACAGCATCAAAAGACCAAATGTAAGAGTAATTGGGATAGAGGAAAACACAGAGTTTCAAACCAAAGTAATGTACAAACTCATCAATGAAATAATATCAGAAAATTTCCCAAGCATGAAGAATGAATTGGAAAACCAAATACAAGAGGCTTATAGGACACCAAATGTATAAAACTACCACAGATCTACACCAAGACACATTATAATGAAAATGCCTAGTATACAGAACAAGGATAGAACTTTAAAGGCAGCAAAAGAGAGGAATCAGATCACATATAGGGGGAGACCAATTCGTATCACAGCAGATTTTTCAACTCAGACACCAAAGCTAGGAGATCATGGAACAACATATTCCAAGCTCTGAAGGAAAAGGGATGCCAACCAAGAATCTTATACCCAGCAAAATTAAGCTTTAGATTTGAGGACAAAATAAAAACCTTACATGATAAACAAAAGTTAAAAGAATTTACAAGTAGAAAGCCAGCACTATAGAACATCCTCAGCAAAATATTCCATGAAGAGGAAAAGAAAAACAATGATGAAAATCAACAGAGGGAGGTATTACACTAAAGGAAAAAACAATCAGAAGAGAAACCATGTCAAGGTAAATACCAAAAATAAACAAAAATGGCTGGGAATACAAAACATATCTCAATAATAACTCTGAATGTTAATGGCCTAAACTCACCAATCATAAGACATAGACTAGCAGATTAGATAAAAAAAAAAAAAAAAAAAAAAACAGACCCAACAATATGCTGCCTCCAAGAGACTCATAGGAAAAGACATCCATAGGCTGAGGGTGAAAGGTTGGGAGAAATCCTACCACTCATATGGACTGAGGAAACAACAGGAGTTTCCACCTTATATCAAATAATGTAGACTTCAAGCTAAAGTCAATCAAATGGGATAAAGAAGGACACTATATACTACTCAAGGGAACCATACACCAACAAGACTTAACAATTATAGATATATATGCCCCAAACAATGGAGCATCCATGTTCATGAAAAAAACTCTCCTCAAGTTTAAGAGTCAAATTGACCACAACACAATAATTCTGGGTGACTTTAACATACCACTTTCACCACTGGGTAGATCTTCCGAACAAAAGCTGAACAAAGAAACTATAGAACTCAAAAATACAATAGACTTAGACTTAACTGAGTTATATAGAATATTTCATCCTTCAACAAGTGAATACACTTTCTTCTCAGCAGCACATGGAACCTTCTCTAAAATAGACCATATACTAGGCCACAAAACAACTCTGAGCAAATATAAAAAAAGAAAGAATACTACCCTGCATTCTATCAGACCATAATGGAATGAAATTAGAAATCAATGATAAAATAAGAAATAAAAGTTACTCCAACACCAGGAGACTAAATAATATGGTACTGAATGAACAATGGGTTTCAGATGACAATAAAGAAGAGATTAAAAAAAATTCTTAGAGTTGAATGAGAACACAGACACAACATATTGAAATCTCTGGGACACTATGAAGGCAGTTCTCTAAGAGGAAAGTTCATTGAATTGAGTTCATTCCTCAAAAGAAGAAAAAGTCAACAAATAAATGACTTAAAATTACATCTCAAAGCTCTAGAAAAAGAAGAACAATCCAAAACCAAAAGTGGTAGAAGACAGGAAATAATTAAAATCAGAGCTGAAATTAATAAAATTGAAACAAAACAATTAAAAAATTTTTAAAAACAAAAAGTTGGTTCTTTGAAAAAATAAATAAAATTGACAGACCCTTAGCCAGGCTAACAAAGAGAAGGAGAGAGAAAACTCAAATTACTAACATATATGATGAAAAAGGAAATATCACAACAAACACTACGGAAATATTGGAAATAATTCAAAATTATTTTGAAAACTTGTACTCCAACAAAATACAAAACACTGAAGGCACAGACAAATTTCTAGTGTTGTATGATCTCCCCAAACTTAAGCAGAACAATATACATAATTTGAACAGACCAATTTCAAGCAACGAAATAGAAAATGCCATCAGAAGCCTACCAACCAAGAAAAGCCCAGGACCAGATGGATACACAGCTGAGTTCTACAAGACCTTTAAAGAAGAACTAATACCAATACTCTTCAATTTATTTCAGGAAATAGAAGAAAAGGGAGCACTTCCAAACTTATTCTATGAGGCCAATATCACCCTGATCCCCAAACCAGGCAAAGACACAGCAAAAAAAGAAATCTTCAGACCCCATATCTCTAATGAACATAGATGCAAAAATTCTCAGTAAAATTCTGGCAAAACGGATACAAAAACATATCAAAAATATAATGCACCACTATCAAGTGGGGTTTATTCCAGGGATGCAAGGATAGTTCAACATACAGAAATCAATAAACGTAATTCATCATATCAATAGACTCAAAGATAAGAACCATATGATTATCTCAATAGATGTAGAAAAAGCATTTGACAAAATAATAGAAAAACTAGGGATAACAGGAACATATCTCAACATTGTAAAAGCTATATATGCTAATCCCCAGGCCAACATTATTCCAAATGGAGAAAAATTGAAAGAATTCCCTCTAAATACTGGAAAAAGACAGGGATGCCCTCTTTCACCACTTCTATTCGACATAGTTATTGAAATGCTGGCCAAACCAATAAGACAGATGAAAGAAACTAAAGTTATACAGATAGGTAAAGTTGAACTCAAATTATCATTATTTGCTGATGATATGATTTTATACTTAGAAGACCCAAAAAATTTCACCAGAAAACTTCTAGAACTCATAAATAAATTCAGCAAAGTAGCAGGATACAAAATCAACACCCATAAATCTAAGGCATTTCTATATATCAGTGACAAATCCTGTGAAAGGGAAATGAGGAAAACTACCCCGTTTATAATAGCATCAAAAAAATAAAATAAAATACTTGGGAATCAACTTAACCAAAGATGTGAAAGACCTCTATAATGAAAACTACAGAACACTAAAGAAAGAAATTATGGAAGACCTTAGAAGATGGAAAGATCTACCCTGTTCTTGGATAGGCAGAACTAATATTGTCAAAATGACCATACTACCAAAAGCACTATACAGATTTAATGCAATGCCAATCAAAATCCCAAGGACATTTCTCATAGAAATAGAAAAAGCAGTCATAAAATTCATCTGGAAAAATAAGAGACCCAGAATAGCTAAAGCAATCCTTAGCAAGAGGAGTGAAGCAGGTGGCATCACTATACCAGACCTTAAATTATACTACAGAGAAATAGTAACAAAAACAGCATGGTATTGGCACCAAAATAGGCTGGTAGACCAATGGTACAGAATAGAGGACATATAATTTTAGTTATCTTATATTAGACAAAGGCGCCAAAAACGTACTTTGGAGAAAAGATAGCCTCTTCAACAAATGGTGCTGGGAAAACTGGAAATCCATATGCAAGAAAATGAAATTAAACTTCTATCTCTCACCATGCACAAAATTCAACTCAAAGTGGATCTAGGATCTAGGAAATAGACCAGAGACACTACACCTAATAGAAGAAAAAGTAAGCTCCAATCTCCAACAGGTTGGATTAGGCCCCAAGTTCCTTAATAAGAATCCTGTAGCATAAGAATTAATATCAAGAATCAATAAATGGGATAGATTTAAATTACAAAGCTTCTTCTCAGTGAAAAAAAATAATCAGTGAGGTGAATAGAGAGCATACTAATTGGGAACAAATTTTTACCACATGCACATCAGATAGAGCACTAATCTCTAGAATATATAAAGAACACAAAAATCTTAATACCAATAAAACAAATAACCCAATCAATAAATGGGCTAAGGAACTGAACAAACACTTCTCAGAAGAAGATATACAATCAATCAACAAATACATGAAAAAATGTTCAACATTTCTGGCAATTAGAGAAATGCAAATCAAAACCACGCTAAGATTTCATCTCACACCCTTCAGAATGGCAGCTATTAAGAACACAAACAACAATAAATGTTGGCGAGGATGTGGGGGAAAAGGCACACTCATACATTGTTGGTGGGACTGCAAAATGGTGCAGCCAATATGGAAAGTAGTATGGAGATACCTTGGAAAACTTATGATCCAGCTATCCCACTCCTTGGTATTTACCCAAAGGACTTAAAAACAGCATACCACAGGGACACAGCCACATCAATGTTTATAGCAGCACAATTCACAATAGCTAAACTGTGGAACCAACCTGGATGCCCTTCAGTAGATGAATGGATAAAGAAAATGTGGTATATATACACAATGGAGTATTACTCAGCAATGAGAGAATAAAATTATGGCATTTGCAAGTAAATGGATGGAGTTAGAGATATAATGCTAGGTGAAGTTAGCCAATCCCAAAAAGCCAAATGCCAAATGTTTTCTCTAATATAAGGAGGCCAATTCACAGTGGGGTTGGGATGGGGAGCATAGGAGGATTAGAGGAACACTAGAATGGCCAATGGGGAGGGAGCGGAATGGAGGGGGCAAAAGGGTGAAGAAGAAAAAGAAAGATGGTAGAATGAGATAGATATCATTACCCTAAGTGCACGTATGAAGTCACAAATGGTGTAAATATACTTTGTATACAACCAGAGATATGTAAAAATGTGCTCTACAAGTATAATATGAAATGTAATACATTCTGCTGTCATTTCTAACAACTTAGAATAAAAAATACACTTGAAAAAAATAGAGAGGAAGAGAGAACAGGGAGCCCCCCTAGGGTGAGGGAAGTCTTCATATCTTAATCTAGGGTGCTTCCTCAGCTAAACACACATGTAAACTATACAACTGGAAACTGGAGATCAGTGCATTCATTCACCTTCAACATTAAAAAAAAAAAAAAAAAAAAAAGCAAAAGCACAGAACAGTGGCACACACCTAGAATCCCAGCAGCTCTGGAGACTGAGACAGGAGGATCACAAATTGGAGGCCACACTCAGCAAGTTAGTGCGGAACTAAGCAACTGAGCAGGACACTTTCTCAATAAATAAATACATAAAACGGGGCTGGGAATGTGCCTCAGTGATTAAGCAGCCCTGGTTCAATCCCTACTTAAAAAAAAAAAAAAAAAAAAAAAAAAAAAAAAAAAAAAAAAGGAAAGAGTTTATGGGAGAGGAGAAGAGGAAAAATATCTATTCAATTTACCCAAAACTCTTAGGCAGGTAAAACTTATGTATGGTCAAAAAAAAAAAAAAATCCTTATAGCATACATCAAGCCTACATACGTTATTTCAGTTTCATTATTTGATTGATATCCAAGTTTCCTCTAGCACATATATTTCATGGTGCTGTGCATGTGTTCCCCAAACCTGAGATTACTGTGTGTATCATATCATGGCCATTTAATAAATATTTGTTCAGTGACTATAACTGATCATATGGATTGCCCTGATGCTTTGGGGTGATTCAGCTCATCAAGTTGGGAGCACATACAGGAGCAAAACCTCTCATATCATGGCCAAAAAGTGAAAGAGACAAAGAGAAAAGGGTCCTAAAATCTCCTTCAAGGGTACACCCACAATGAACTAAAGACCTCCTGCTGGGCCCCACTTTCTAAAAGCTCCACCACCTCCCATTGGCAACAAGATGGAGCCAACCTTTAAATGTGGGGGACATTTAACATCCAAAATACAGTAGCATGGTACTACTCCATTGTCTCCTGGTACTAAGACCCCTATTGTCCCTCAGAAAAATGACACATCACTTAATAGAACAAGAAAAATCCCCACAATACACTCAACACTGAGTCCAGTCAGATCATCCTTTGTAACACTTCCTAGTGTGCACCAGGGAAAAATGCCAAAGTCCAGATCAAAGGAGCAATCTTAAGGGGGAATGAGAGGAACTGGACCAGTGACCCAACTTTCTGCTGCACTTCCTCCTTTAGAGGTAAGTTAATAAAGGAACAGGTGGGCTGTGTGCCCTTCCTCATGATGCTAAGCTCAGAGAAGCTTTCATAAAGTATCCTGCTGGTACTAAAGAGGATGATTACATGGATTAAGTCTTGGTCATAATAGGATTATTAGAGCATCCCTCCAACCCTACTAGAAAGGCCATGTGGCTAACCAAAGGTACAAGAGTAGAGGAAAGAAAGAAGGAAAAAAATAAAGGACCCAGTGGAAGTGAAAGATAATGAACTCCCTCAGAACAAATGAGGAGACATCTAGTCTGAGCCTAACCCAGGAGACTCGGATTTGTCTCCAGAGCATTGTGCAGTGGGAAGATACATAAAAAGTGCCAAAGAAGGAAAAAAAAAGCCATCTGGAAGGATGACTCTTGAGAACAGATACTAACTCTCCCAAACATCCCTTGATCCTCTGGCTAAAGTACATCCATCAGATGTCCTCCTCCCTGAGGCAGAGAAAGAGGCACAAAAGTGAGTGGGAAAGGTGATGGACAACAAGCAAAGGTTCATACAGAGAAGGAGGCAAATAAAACATTAGCCAAGGACTTTGTAATGAAGTTATAACTGGAAGGTGCTCAGCTATGGGGAGACCAAGGTAAGGGAATGAGAAGGGGGTCCATGTTTATAAGGTGAGAAGCTTTCAAGTTAGAATAGAGATCTGAATGCCAGTCCCGTAGAGATGATCCAAGTCTCTTTTGCTCTCTTTATTATTCTTGTCAATTATGCAGGAGAAAAAATATTGGGGTATGTTGCAACTTACATTTTAATGTTTCATGTTTTCAAATTAATTAAAAGGTATTTTGTAGTGTGTTCATCTTAAAAATCACCAATATAAAAATGTTCTACTTGCAACTAATATAAAAGTTTTTTATGAAATTGACCTAATGAAAGCAAGAAATACTGCATAGTTTTTCATAGTAATAAATATCTTTTGTACTAAGCAACAATACTGACCATGTTACATCACACGCATTTGTGAATATGTAACAATGAGTCCCAATATTATGTAAATTATAATGCACCAATTAAAAAATGTGAAAAAAATTATATATGTATATGTATTTCATTCCTCAAACCACATTCACTCATTCAGATGTTTTTCTTTCTTTTTCCCTCAAGTTTTAGTGAATGGTAGTTCTGAATCACATACTATACCAGTTAGGGGCAAGAAATCTTTTATAAATCTGTTCTGATACTAAAATAGTAAATAAATAAGACTGTGAGAAAAGTATAGAAATCAAGTAACTTATTTAATTAATTAATCAGTATTAGAATTAGTACTATTACAGGCTGATTCATAGAGTATTTTAAGGAAAAGGATGCTTATTGTGCACCAAGAAATAAAATTTAAATAAAAGATGCTATGATCAAGCAATCCCATGACTAGTAATATCTCCAAGGAAAAGAACTCAGTGTGTAAAAGAGATATCTGCACTCCCATGTTCATTGAGGTACTATTCACACTTGTCAAGGTACAGATCAACGTATGTGTCTGAAGGAGCCCTAATTAAAAAGATAGCTGAGATTGTGGTTAGCTGAGAGCCATAAAAGATGTTCAGGTTCCACCTGATATTCATACATTTATCAAAGAATCTTTGTATGCCCATGAACACTGTGTGACATACCTGTAAGCTCGAGCTATAAGCACTTGTCCTTGTTAAGACAAAATGTATATAACCGGGTAAGGTTAGTTAGCATTGGTGGTTGTTGTGGTGGTTGAGGTTGGTGGTTGGAGTTAGAGCGGTTGGAGCTAGAGAGGTTGCTGGATCCAGAGAGAGAAGAAGAATAAAAGACCTTTTTTCATTTCCATCCTGCTTCCGAATTTTCTCCCGCGGCGTTGTAGCTGCAAGCAACAGCATCAGGCAGCTACAAGTGGTGGCCTGTATGGAGAATTCAGTAGGCAGGTAACAAATAAGAAATTTATAAAAAATGGGTGCGAAAATAACAAAAAGCCAGATAATAAAAGCCATGGATGAGTTTTTTGACATCGCTGACTCAGTGGATAGTGAGGAGGAAAGTGATCAAGAAAGCATAGCCTCCGCTGAGTCAGCTAAGACCAGCAAGGAGAGTAGTGGTGTAAATGCAAAAATAAGAGCTTCAAAAGCCATCAGAAACTTGTTGAAATTAGCTGAAGAGTACGTACTCTCCATAGAATCTGAAGCTCAGGATACCAGTAAAAGTGATAGTAGTAAGAAGGAGCCAAACCATGAAAGCACAGCCTCCTCCACTGAACCAGTTAGGAACAATGATAGTAGTAGTGAAGAGGAATCAAAAAGTGATTCTGGTAGCACAGTCTCCAATAAAAAGAACAAAAAGAAATTAAAAAGGAGAAAGGACCATCAAGCGGAGGAATATTTTGTGCCCTCATGGGTGGAATCCCTCACAGAAACTATGAAGAGTATTTCTGGGTGTATGCGTGCCCTTGAGGCAGAGATTAATGGACTTTCTGAGCACTTATGCGCCCTGGAACGCCAAAAACTGCAGGAACATTGGGACCTGCCAGTGTTTGAAAATGAAAATGGACAAAGGTACCACCAATCCCTAGATTTTAAAACAATAAAAAATTTTAAAGAGGCAATAATGACCTATGGGCCTAAAGCTCTGTTCACATTGAGCATGCTAGAGTCCCTTAACACTCTAATCTTAAGCCCCTCAGACTGGAAGGGTTTATGCAAAGTGATATTAAGTGGGGGACAATACCTGATCTGGAGGTCACAATTTCAGGAACTTTGTCTAGAAGAAGCAAGGAGAAATGCCACAGCAGGCTTCTCAGAAAGAAATGTAGATACGCTAATAGGTGAAGGACAGTTTTCTGAATTACAAATTCAATTACAATATGACCCGGCGTGTATGCCCAGGTTTACACAGCCACTGTTAAAGCCTGGAAGACCTTATCAGGCACAGGGGATCTGCAAGGCAGCCTATCAAAAGTAATACAGGGGCCTAATGAACAGTATGCTGATTTTGCAGATAGACACTTAAGAACAGCAGCCAAATTTTCAGGGACGTTGAGCAAGCAATGCCCCTAGTCATCCAATTAGCATACGAGAATGCTAATAAATATTGCCAGGATGCAATAAGGCCCTGGAGAAATAAAAAAAGACTTATCAATTTATATCAGATTGTGCAAAGATATCAATGATGCCTTTGTCACAGGCAATGTGATTGCTGCAGCAATGAGAGGTTCTTCCCCTCAAAATTTCACAAGGGCTCAACCTAGAAATCAATCAGGATATTCCAGACAAAATTATCATAATCAACCAGGATATTCTAGGCAATATCCCCAAAGAGAAATAAGACCAAGCTCATACCGTGCCCGAGGCTGATGCCCCAGGTGTAAAAAGGGTAATCATTGGGCCAATAAATGCGTTCAAAATTCGACCTTTATGGAAATATTTTATCCAGGAATTCAAAAAATGGGGCATGGGGCCCAATGCCCCGGGGCCCACAAATGTAGGAGGCATTAGAGGAGGAATGTCCTCAAATCCAGATGATTCCTCATCACAATCCCTCCTACCCATTGAATCACTTGTTAGAGGGACAAGAGGAAGTGCAGGACTAGACCTCTGTTCCACCGCCCGGATAGTGCTAACACCTGAAATGGGGGTTCAGCTGATTCCTACAGGAGTCAGGGGACCTCTTCCCTCAGGGACTGTGGGACTAATCCTTGGGCAAAGTTCTAAAAGCTTATTAGGCTTTCAAGTAACACCAGGTGTTATTGACTCCGATTACCAAGGAGAGATAAAAATAATGCTTATTTCACCTAGAGGCATTATCTCTGTAAATCAAGGAGACAGAATTGCTCAGCTGCTTCTCCTTCCCAGTTTCCACAACTCTTTCAAGAGTATGCTGCAGAATAGGAACAATAGAGGATTTGGTTCCACTGGCTCAGGACCTGTTGGCTTGCTGGGTTCAGGATTGTTCACGGAGGCCTATGTGCAAAATAAAAATTCAAGGTATAGAGATGGAGGGGCTGATTGATACAGGGGCTGACTCTTCCATCATAAATCTACAACAATGGCCCAAGCACTGGCCTCTGCAGAAGGCCTCAACCAGTTTAAGAGGCTTGGGATATAGTAACACCCCAGCACAAAGTGCTGTAGTCTTAAATTGGGAAGATAATGAAGGGCATAAAGGAACATTCCAACCTTATGTTTTGACCAGCTTGCCAGTTGCCCTATGGGGAAGAGATATTCTACATCAAATGGGGCTACACCTAGCAATCAAACCTGCAGGTGTTAAAAATAAAAATCATAAAAAAGGCAAAGGATATTTTTTCTAGGGGTCACTGAGAAAACAATTTTGAAAATACCATGGTTTTCTGATAAGACAGTTTGGGTCCCTCAGTGGCCCCTATCTAAAGAAAAATTACAAGCGGCCCACCTATTAATTAAAGAACTATTAGAAGCAGGACACATAGAGCCTTCCACCTCTCCCTGGAATTCTCCCATATTTTTAATCAAGAAAAAAATCTGGAAAATGGAGACTATTACAGGACCTTAGAGAAATTAACAAAACCATGCAAATTATGGGCCCTACCCAACCTGGACTTCCTAATCCTGTAGCTATTCCAAAAAATTTCCATCTTATAACTCTCGATATAAAGGATTGTTTCTTTTCCATTCCTCTACATCCTCTGGATGCCCCCAGGTTTGCTTTTTAAGTTCCTTCTATCAATAATAATGGCCCTGATAAAGGATATCAATGGAAAGTGCTACTGCAGGGAATGGCTGATAGCCCCCCACCATATGTGGACAAAGCAATCCAACCCATTAAAAATAAATATCCAAACCTCATGTGTCTACATGACATGGATGATGTTTTACTGGCCCACCCTAATCCAAAAATCTTATTTAATATATTCAATGACGTGGCAGAAAATTTAAAAAATATATGGATTATATATAGCCGAAGAAAAAGTTCAAAGCAGATCACCCATATTATATTTAGGATTTAAAATCATGAATACCTTTGTTAGACCCCCAAAAATTTTAATAAATAAAGAACATTTGACCACCCTCAATGATTTCCAAAAACTACTGGGAGACATTAATTGGCTTCGCCCTACACTAAGCCTCACTACTGAACAATTTAAAACCCTTTTTTGATATTCTTTGCAGGAACCCTGATCCATCTTCACCATGAACATTGACTCCTGATGCTAGGGAAGCTTTAAAATTAGTAGAAAAGGCCATTGAAAGATCCCATTGTGGTAGATTTGATTTTGCTCAACTGCTAATATTGATTATTATTTCTTCACAATATACACCCACAGGAGTATTTTGGCAACAGGGACCTATATTATGGATACATTTTCCTGTCTCTCCTAAAAGTACAATTGAGTCTTATACCTCCGTGGTGGCTAAACTTATTCTTCAAGAACTTAAGACTTCTACTAAAATATTTGGAATTAATCCCGCTACTATTATTACTCCCTATTCATCGTCACAGGTTGAATATTTGTGCTTCAATGATAATGATTGGGCTATAGCTAGATGCTCTACTTCTGCAAATTTTGATAACCATCTTCCTAAGTCTCCTATACTATCCTTTTGTATCAATCATCCTATTATATTTCCACAGGTAATAAAAAATCAACCTATTCCTAAGGCATTTAATGTATTTACAGATGGGTCCTCTAACGGTACTGCTGCAGTAGTCACTCAAAATGAAAATATGATTCATATTACTGGTCAAAAATCAGCCCAATTAGTGGAACTCGAAGCTATTATAATAGCTCTAGAAAATTTTAAAGAACAGCCTATGAATATTTTTTCAGATAGCCACTATATTGTACATGCTGTCCCTAAATTGGAGCTAGCAGGTCCAATAGCACCACATACTCCAGCCTTTAAATTGTTTTCTCAAATTCAAACTCTCCTATGGAAATGTAAAGAACCTTTATTTATTGGACATATCAGAGCTCATGCTAATCTGCCTGGTCGTCTCCATGAAGGTAATCAAAAGGCTGATGCCCTCACTAAAACAATTTTTATATTTACTACAGTACAACAAGCTACCTTATTTCATTCCAATTTCCACGTCAATAGCACTACTTTAAGACAAATGTTTAAAATCACAAAAGAGCAAGCTCATAGAATTGTGAAGGATTGTCCATCTTATGTGACACATTTGCCCAATCCACATTATGGGGTTAACCCACGAGGTTTGTTGCCCAATCATTTGTGGCAGATGGATGTCACTCATGAGCCAAGTTTTGGAAAATTGCGATTTATTCATGTCACCAAAGATACATGCTCAGGCATGATTTTTGCTTCCTTACATTCTGGAGAAAAAGTTAAAGATGTTACATCTCATTGTCTGCAAGCTTTTGCTGCATTGGGCATCCCCAAAATGCTTAAAACAGATAATGGCCCTGCATATACATCCATATCCTTCAAACAATTTTGTACAAAATTCAATATAATTCACAAAACAGGTATCGCTTATAATCCTCAGGGACAAGGAATAATTGAAAGAGCAAATTGGGCACTCAAAAATATGTTATTAAAGCAAAAAGAAGGAAACTGGAAAAATCCTAAGGACAGATTGGCAGTTGCCCTGTTTACCCTAAATTTTTTAACTTTAGATTCTAATGGATATTCGGCTGGAGATAGACACTAGAACCCACACCAACAACATAAACCTTTGGTTTACTGGAAGGATGTTCTTTCAGGTACATGAAGTGTCCAGACCCAGTATTAATTTGGGGGAGAGGATCTGTTTGTGTTTTTCCAAAGCATGAATCCTCCCCAATATGAATACCATCTAGATTAATGAAACAGGTACCAAATCAAAGCGATCAAGATGAAGTTGTTGAAAGATTAAATAAACAAGTACAAAATCAAGAGGACCAAGATGAAGAAATGGAATGATTCCCTTAAAAGAGTCCTCCAATAAATTCACAACTTAAGTATCATTCTTCCCGGCCGGGACAAGAAGATCTCTCTTTAGTGTGTACACAATTGTAATTTTTTCTTTTTATATGTGTCTTTTTGTCTGTGCATTTGTCTAAATTTCATGTTAATGTGATGTCACAAATATATGTTTATATGTGCGTCTGTCCAGTGTGACATCACAAATAACAAAGCGCTCATGAAAATTAATAGAAAAAATTATAAATATATATATAGATAAAGATATGAATCAAATTAACTTTAATTCATTTAAGTTGGATAATCAATTTAATAAGTGTAGGTACCTTCTATTTTGATTTATAGGTGTCCTTGGGACTTCTCTTTAGCGAAGAATATGACTAGTCCTGTATAACCTGATATTTTGGTGTTTTGATATGGGATTGTTTATTTGTAAATTAACTTTATTTGTTTAATAGCTGATTAATTTGAATTATTTCAACAGGTATATTCATACAAGGTTGCTGTATATGCAGAGACTCGAGGGTTCCAGCTAACAAATTATTTTTCCAAAGTGCCTTTAGCTTTTCTTTAATCTATCTTTAATGCAGTAAACACCCTCAGTATTTCTTTGATTTATTCTGAATGTGATATTTTGCCAGTTTATGTTTGTGAGAGATTAAGCAGCAATATATGTGAGCAGAGATCAACTTTAATTTTCTACTCTAATAATTCTATTTTTTAGTTTGACAGCTCACCTCTTGACTCAGTGCTGGAATAGCACTGCCTTTCCCTTAATAATGGATGCTTGAGTTTCTAGGTAGCGGGCCCTGAAGATTTGCCAGTGGCATTGTCTAGACATAAAAAAGACGGCTGCTGCTACAGCTGCAGGGATAGAGGTCGCTACAAGCATCCCTGCTGCTCAAGCATCAAACAACCTCACCAGCAGTGTGGCCTCTGCTCTGCATGCATGGGGCCTCCTTGATTCAACGTGTTATAATAAGTGGACATTTTGATCTTTTATTATTTGGGACATTACGGGACAATGCCTTGCGGGTATTTGTCTAGAGAACTCAGTGCGTTACTTGATGGAACGTAGGGCAGCTGATTTGTTTAAAGAACTTGATACTATGGAAACTTGGCTCATCAGCAGTAGGCTTGTCGCCTTAAAGTCGCAGCATCTCTTCACAATTGGACGGCTGTTAGTCATCATACACAGTCGATCCTGAAGGGCTCGATTGGATGGCTGGTTAGCCAGTGACGGGTAAGATCCACAGAGGGGGACAACCTAAGACAGGCACAGTTGCACTGGACAGTCTCATGTGGCCGACATATCAACCTAAGAGAGGAGTCAAGGGCACAGCCTTGATTATCCGATGACGGGTAAGAATGTTGGTTGCACATGGACATCCTAGAGCATCCCCTCTTTTAAAACAAAAGGGGGAAAATGAGGAGACCTAATTAAGGAGATAGCTGAGATTGCGGTTAGCTGAGAGCCATAAAAGATGTTCAGGTTTTACCTGATATTCATACATGTATCAAAAAATCTTTGTATGCCCGTGAACACTGTGTGACACACCTGTAAGCTCGAGCTGTAAGCACTTGTCCTTGTTAAGGCAAAATGTATATAACCGGGTGAGGTTAGTTAGAGTTGGTGGTTGTTGGTGGTGGTTGAGGTTGGTGGTTGGAGTTAGAGCGGTTGGAGCAAGAGAGGTTGCTGGAGCTGGAGAGAGAAGAAGAATAAAAGACCTTTTTTTCATTTCCATCCTGCTTCTGAATTTTCTCCTGCAGCATCGTAGCTGCAAGCAACAGAATCAGGCAGCTACATGTGTCCATGGATGGATGAATAAATAAAATATATGTACACACACACGAACACAAACACACACATTCACATACATACAGGTAATACATAAACTTTGTATTAGCCTATTAATTCTCCAGTGTGACATTAAAAGGACATAAAACACAACTCTTTAAACTTATTATGTTTTAAATAATTTTCCCTGACAATATAAAGAATGGAAACCATGAATAATATTGACGTAGTACTAAGATAGGAATAAAACATGACAAAAAACAAAAACAAAAACAGAGACTGAGTAGAACTGCTCCAACAAGGACCTACAGCAGCCATTCTGTGTGTTCAGTGAAGCAGAGCTGGCCTGTGGGGTTAAGTTCACGCCCCCTTATGAAATGTGGGGGGCATTGCAGAACCTGGGCCTGTAGAGAAGCACCAAGAGGCTTTTGGAGAAGTGAGCTCTGCTTTAAAACAAAGAGAATAGGATTTCAAGGATCTACACCATGGATGTGGATGTAATAAATGTAGCCAGGGGGGAAAGTCTTCATCAAATAAAAGTAAATTTTGTTTATTTAAACAAAAATAAATTATTTAAGCAAAAATAATTTTTGTTGTAAGGGAATCAAACATTCCCTTACAACAAAATTTAAAATCTCAGAAAAACACTTTGAAACCTCGATCAGTATAACTTTCTAAGAGAAACTCATTGCAATATGTATACCTAGGTCACTTCTAAATCAGAGCAATGTTAACAAAGCTTTACCAATAGTGAGGACGTTAAGCACTCTCACTGGAATAAGGCAGCCTATCCACTTCTTAGAAAGATTATTTCTATTTTGTATGGATAAAATCATGTTATCTGCATAGCATCCATTCTCTTTCAAAGGAAGTTGCCTGTAGCTCATTCAAAAATTAATGTAGTTCATCAATGTACAGGGTAAATGGAAAGGAGGATATTACAAGTAATATTGTTCTGTTGTTTTAAAATACTTTATATGGTAAAAATGTAGCAAAAATAGCATCTCATTCAAATGCAAAAATATATACTGCTATAGTCACATTCTCAGGAAGATATAAGTAGTCACTGGCTCCTCAACTGTTCATTGTAGTGTATCTTAACTCCAACCAGAGGTTCTCTGGTTTCCGTCATTTATCAAAGCTAAACTCATACTATGAAGATACATGAAGAGGGCTGGGGATATAGCTCAGTTGGTATAATGCTTGCCTTGCATGATGAGGCCCTGGGTTCAAGCACCAGCACAAAAACAAAACCAAGATACATGAAGAAACAGAACAAGTAGAAACCAAGGTTGATGATGGCTTCTTTCCTGTGTCAATTCAGTTGTCCTCAATTTTGTATTTTTGTTGGATCAAACAAACCCATGTTGGCACTTGGCACCATAATGAACGAATATATATTCCAAGTAGCAAAAGGAAAGTCGAGAGGAAATACAAAGCAAGCATTAATATAATGACAATGGTATAGCCAAGCAATCTGAGCAACATGATCTAGCATTAATGTAATAACGTTCTAAATCAGACTATATGATTCTGAAATAGACTGAGAGGAAGATGAGGGTACAACAATTGTAGGGTGAGAAGACTAACACTTCTACCACCATCCTCCTCCTTCTCATCTTCTTCTTCCTCTGTTCCTGATACTCCTTCCATCAAACTAACAAGTAATATATTTACATATAGAAAATATTGAAAATTCACAAAAAAAATCAAAATAGTTATTTAACATTATTGTTGGAGTTAACCATTATAGAAAATTGATAAATGCCTCAATTACTCTTTATGACATTCTGTGATCAACTCAGTGACCTCTGTTAAAAGATACCAAGTTGGTTTGATGCTTTTATCAAAGTCCAGAAACCACACAAATCATTTGAACAAGGAAAACTTAATATACACTTATTCATGCCTGAGGCTCCAGGTTTAGCCCCCAGCACTGAAAAAAAAAAAAAAAAAAAAAAGAATTAACTAGTAAAATGTGGTAAACTACTAAAAGAAGTAAAAGAAGGCTCGAAGGAATACAGAAATGGCATATAGAGCGAGCAGATACTACACCTTAGAATGAGGCGGAATAGCCAAAGAAGGAAGAAATGTATGAGACTGCGGGGCAGAGATCATTGGGTACTATGGGACCCATGGCCCACTTGAAGGTTAAAAGGGATCTGTAATGCTCCAACTAACCAGTCGTCCTCTTTCATAATCCCCCCAGAACACTTCTGACACAGAATGTATGGGGTTTTCCACACCAAGTTACTCTACAATTCTCTGAACATATCTGGGTGTCTTATAATTCAATTAAGGAATTAGCAGAGACTCCACAGGTTAAGAGGACCCCACAGACTTGCAAGTAGGCCCCACATGACAATCACAAGATGGCTCCTCAAGTAACCACCTGTTTCTGAAATTCCTGTCACTGTGAGGAGGTCCAATGATGTCTCTCCAGTGGCAGAGGAAACCTCTGCTCACACCATTCAGACCTTTACACAAATCACAGAAAGGAACTTAAGAATGTGTTGGGCTTGAGCAAAGAGAGGAAGAGCATCAGTAGAAAGTTAAAAGTGAATATAGGAACACTCAGAGAATAATGTGGGCAATTTCAAGAGCAAGAAGAGACACAACACCAGGGATTAAGGTCAGTTTATTTTTTTTTATTAGGGTACAAAGGTAGAATTATATAATCCAAAGGGACAGGACTTCCCTGGAGATTAGGAAATATTCAGCAAGAAGTTTTCCCACTAGGGAAAGGTTTCCCACTCTGGTCTGGTAGGTTGTTTTCAGCTGATTGATGAGGCAGTTGATCAATCAAATGTTAGCCCCCAGCCTCATGAAGATAGCAGTGTCTTTCTAATAAAATCTTCTTCCTGCTTTGTTGCATTCCAGAAAATTTACATGGAACTGGAAAGTTATTAAGTAATTTATGGAATTGTTTGGTGCATTTTTACACTTTGGTCTCTTTCTGTCCCTTAAGATTCTTAGTCCAGGTCAGGAGCAGTTCACAAGTTATTGTTCCACATCCCAACAGGCACATTCTCCTTTACAGACTTAGTTTCCTTAGTATCCCTAGATTTCTGTCTCATTCCCAAGGTCCATTCTTCATTTCCAAGGTCCATCCTCAGATTGGATGATTTTCTAGAGTTATTTTCGAGAATGGCTCACAAAATCAAGAGAAACAACTTTGTTCACTAACCAATTTATTATAAAAGATCTTGTAAATGATACAGTGAATAGCCAGGTGAACATGTACATAGAGTGGGGCCCAGAAAAGTCTCCAGCACAGGAGTATCTGTCCCCATGTTGGAGTCTGAGAGGCACCACCCTGACACATGGATGCATTGTTGTTCATCAACTCAGAAGGTCTCTCAAGGTTTTTATGGAGGTTTCATTGTGTATTATGATTGATTAAATCATTGACTGCTGGCAATTAATCAACTCAACCTTCAGCCCTATTTCCTCCCGTTTCAACTTTCTACTCATAAAATTTGTTCCTTTGACAATCTGCCCCCATCCTAAGGTGATCCAGGGACTTTCTAAAAGTTGTCCTATTAACATAAACTCAGATGATTGAAAGGAGATTGTTATTAATAACAAAAGACTCTCCTTTCAACTCTATCAGGAAATTCCAAGGGTTCTAGGAGCTGTTTTCAGGAATCAGGGAGAGAAACCACTTCTCAGGAACCTAGGGCACAGACTAAACATACAGATAAAGATATCAATATAGACAGTTCTTACTATCTCACCAAAAGGTGAGCCTTCTGCACATCACTGGAAGGTGCATCCAAAAGGAAAAACAGCCCTGTAAGGTGGCCCATGCCTGTGATCCCAGCAGTAATGGAGGCTGAGGCAGGAGTACAACAAGTTCAAAGCCAATCTCAGCATCTCAGCCAGGCCCTAAGCAATGTAGCAAAACACTGTTTCAAAAATTTTAAAAGGTTGGGGGGATTGAGGGTGCTACAGTTGTAGGTCACTGTTGGAGCAAGTGTAAGGCACTGGCTTCAATCCTCAGGACCACATTAAAAAAATAAACTAAATAAACGTATTGTGTTCATCCACAATTAAAGAAGATCATCTAAAAAAAAAAAAAGGTTGGGGAAGTGACTCAGTGGTTAAGCACCCCTGGGTTCAATCACTGGTGCCAAAAAGAAAGAAGAGAGAGAGAGAGAGAGAGAGAGAGCCACCTTGCCTTGCAGTGACCCCTCCAGTACACTTCAACAATAATCTCACATTGTGTCAGATGCCAAAGAAGTGTTTACAAGATCCAGTTCCAATAACACAAAGAAGACCAAGATGGAGTGGATTTGGAACAGAAATGCAATAAAATGATACTTGACTCTGTCCATACCTTTGACTTTATATTTTATGTAGGCACACATGTTACACCATTTTACAAACATTTGAACTTCCATAAAACAGCAAAATATCATGACAAAGCCACCTCACAAATGAAGAAGTTCTCATCTATTCCCCTAAATAAGGAAAGAAGCACTCACTGTCACTGTATACTATACTGCTGTATTATTTACTCTTCAAACACAGACAGTCTCATTGACTATACTGTTAACTAAAAGATAACAATTTGTATACAAAATCATAAATATAAGAAGAGAGAGGAAGCAAATGGTCAATATATACAAATACACACATATACACTCCACAAGCAAAGAGAAAATATACAAAGCTATTACAGTCTTTGTTTCTAGAAGGACGTTATAGTTATATGGACTTTCTATCATTGAATTCCCATTGTGTGTCATCTCTCCCCCAATCAGAACAACAGGTCACACTTGTTTGCCTAGTAGAGTAAACACACCTTTATTCTTGCAGGGTCTAAGTCTTCAATAGTCTTGCCTCTTCTTGTTTGCCGTGTTTTTTCATTAACCCTTAACATCAGACTTGGAAGTACTCAGAGGAAATAGATTAACTGAACCTCTGCTCATGGTTAAGGCTTTCTGCAATTCACCTTGCATCTGAAAATTCTCTTTGTCATTTATGTTTACTCTAGTAATTCTTCTCTTTCCTCAGTTGCAGTATTGACACAAAAGGGGAATGGAGGGAACAATCAAAAGGGTAGCAGGAAGGGTGGATATGATCAAAGTACATTATATGCATGTATGAAATTGTCACAATAAAAACCCAATATTTTTTACATTGAATTTGTGCTAATAGCTGTTTTTCTCTTTTTTATTAAAAGTAGTTGTATATGACAGTAGAATGCATTACAATTCATAATACACATATAGAGCACATTTTTACATACCTCTGGTTGTATACAAAATATATTCATACCATTTTTGTCTCCATACATGCACTTAGGGTAATGATATCCCTCTCAATCTACCCCCTTACCCCCTCCCTTCCCCTCCCTCCCCATTGACCTTTTTAGTGTTCCTCTGATCTTCCTATGCTCCTCTTCCCAACCTCACTGTTAATCAGCCTCCCTATATCAGAGAAAATATTTGGCATTTGATATTTGAGAATGGCTAACTTCATTTAAGGGGGGATCCGTTCCCTTATCCTTAATTCCCTGAATTAACACATCACAACATTCTCAATGGCACCAGAAATTTACTGAGGTGTGGAAAAATAGGTTGTTTCATTCACCCCAGAATAGGAAGCAGATAACATAGAATCTTGTACTCTTCTCTTAAATCTCTATCACTTATTTAAAGTAAAATATCCTCCAAAGCCTCATGTGTTAAAAGTTGGTCCCCAGTTGGTGGCCCTTTTGGGAGGTGGAAGAAACTTTAGGAGATGGGGACTAGGAAATAGGAAGGAAGTAGGTAACTCTGGCTGTGTCTTTGAAGACTGTGTCTTGTCCCTATAGCCCCTTATCTCTCTCCTCTCTCCTTCTCTCTCTCTCTCTCTCTCTCTCTCTCTCTCTCTCTCTCTCTCTCTTCCTCCCCCCTCCCTCCCTCCCTCTTTATTAGCCTTCTGTCTGCCATGAGGTGAGCAACTTGCTCCACCACCTGTTCCCTGTCAAGACATGACATTCTCCCTCAGAAACAATGGATCCAGGCAACTATGGACTGAAACCTCTAATACTCTGAGGAAAATAAATCTCTCTTCCTTTAGGTTGATTTTCTCAGTATTTTATCACAAAAATAATGTGACTGGAAATTTTTGGTTGATAAATTTTCTGTCATCTGATAGTCCAAATCTACAAAAATAGAACTGAGGACCATTCTTGACTACAAGGTTCCTCTACACATATTCTAGCCCAGCAATGTAATCTCAGGTTTGTTTGATTTTTATTTTTTTTTTTGGAAGGGGTTGTTTGTTTGTTGTTTTTGAGACTGGGTACCACTATATTGCCAAGGCTAGTCTCAAACTTATGGGTTAAGGTGATCCTCCTGACTCCCCAATAGCTAAGACTACAGGTATGTGCTGCCACACCTGTCTGAAATAATTTTTAATACCAAAAAAAATGGATCCTCATAGATAAATTCCACAATCCATAAACCAGTTTAAAACAGTCAACTTTTATCTTCTGCTATCTGAATATAAGACATGAACCGAACTTTCATAACCACACATCTGAAGTCTGAACACAGACCAGGAGACAAGCCCACTGAGCCTTCCAAGTCTCCTATCAGGGGATTTTGCCACAGGGAGTCTGTAGCCCCAGGTAGAGCCACAGTGAGGAATCACAGACATCAAGGGACCCTAAGGACACAAAAACTTGGAGTGTCAGGGAAGTAATGGAGATTCAGCCTCTGGGGAGCACCATCAACACCACAGCCTGAGCTGAAGCCCCCTCTTGGGGTGCTCAGGGTCTCCTCCAAAGGAGGAGAATTGTTAAGGGGTGTAGGGAGCCCCTCAGACCCACTTGCCATGGAGCAGATGGTCATGGACACATCTCCAGACATAAACATGAAATATGGAAAGAGAGTTCCAGAGAAGGAAGCTGGAGGGAAAGAGAAAATGTGGGACCCATCAATCATGTTATAGAAGGAGACATCCCCTTCACTGTAGTCCACAAAAACACCCACCCGGAGAAGATCCTGGGATTCAATCCTGAGATTCACAGGATCCGTCCCAGCACAATATCTACCTTGAAACTTCCCCATGATCCAAAACCCCCTATCTGGTAATTCCTTGTGCCAGCCTGTTCTGCTCACATCTTTCCTACAAACTCCCAGTGTCCACTTGCTGAATGATCGATTCTCTATCTCCACTTCCCAGTAACATCTTCCTGATGTGATGCCCTCAAGACCCAACACACTGCATTTTTCATTAGGGGACAGAGAGGGCTCCTTCCAGTCAGATGCATCTTTTTATGAGAGACAGAAAGCCTGTGGTGAGCAGAGTCTGGATCCAGAGTGACAGGCCCTGTTGAGAGAGTTATCAATCATGCAAGGTCGACTCCTACCCCAAAACAAAGCACACAGCCACCCACCACCTCAGAGCCACATAACTACCTGAGCTGAGGTATGGACAAGGCTCCTGAGATACAAGTCTTGTAACTCAAGTCCATGTCCCCAACCAGGAGAAAGAGCCAGAAGGCTGATTTGGGGATAAACTTGTGACAGGACCCTTGAGAACCAGTGCCAGTTTTGTGACCATCACTTCTGCCACTGCAACACCATTGGTGATGCCAGCATCTGAATCACCACAGAGAACATAAGGAGAAGCCAGAAGCCATGAGGGCAACAGGAGGAACATCTAGAAGCACACAGTCACTCACAGGCTTGGAACTGCTCCTTCCGCCAATCTACAAGAGAACCACACATTGCATATCAGGGATTTGCAGAGTCTGTACGTATCAGAGTCAGCACCCAGTCTTCTGAAACATAGCAATGTGGGAGGAATAAGGGAAAATCTGAAAACATTTATCTGGTATATTTATTTCTTACACACACACACACACACACACACACACACACACACACACACCCCACTCACACATCCTTCTGTAGCCTTCCCATGAAGACTAAGCCAAAAATCTTAAAACCCTGGGGTCAAAATGCTGGACATCAATCTGAAAAGTCACTGTTCAGATTTCACTATCATATAATGCTTTCTCAAGACACAGACATACAACCATCCTGAAAACTAGGTTATCTTGAGATATAATTGAGGTTATCAAAATTTCCAAGACCTCCATTTACTCATAAAGAACTGACTGCACTGAACTTGTAAGGTTACCTCAGAGACATGAGTAGAGATTACATCTAGCTTAACTGAACTTGGCGTTTGACTATAAATCATGAGTGCAGGGAACTTAGAGAAATCTTGCCTAGTTTGGTGGCAATGTAGAGGGTTTAAGGATTGGAGAGAAAGAAATTCAAAGTAGGAAATAAATATACCCAGTGAGAGGTGAACACTAGTGATTTTCTTCACTTTTCACAGGCCATGAGCAGCAAAAACATCCTTACAGATATGGGAGAATCCAAAAATATTAGACCTAGTCATTTGCATCCCACATGAATTGCCTGAAGAGATTAAAAACTTCCAGCTCTGATAGAACCCATGATCCTAACCTCCATAAAGTGTGAATATGTTAAATACATGACTAGGCAACTTTACAAATGTGATTAAGATTCAGGTTCTTGAGCAGGGGAGATTTTTCTGGATTCTCTGGGTCAGTCCAAACTAATCACATGAACCCTTGAAAACAGAAACCTTTCTTGGCTGTGGTCAAAGAAACAGAATCACAGAAACAAGGTCAAAAACATGCTGAGTTGCTGGCTTTGAAGATGGAAAAACAGGCCCCCAAATGAAGGAATACAGATGGCCTCCAGACACTGGACAGGACAAGAGCCTTTAGAAAGAAGCACAGCTTTGTCCATACCTTCTTGGACTTCTCACCAGCAAAGATGTAAGATAATATATTTCTGTTGGTTTAAGCCACTGTTTTTAGTAATTTGATAGCAAATAGAAAACTAATATGCCTACATGGGTGCCATACCCAATGTGGAATAAAGCACTGGAAGAGAAATATGCTTGCAGAAAGCATGAAACTCCCTGTCTCCTGCACACAGGAAACTGAGGACACAGAAAATATCACATGCTCTGCTAGATGGTGAAGAGACAGGTGCCCAGTGAACCAGTAAACCAGAGCATGTTGGAAGTTCAGAGGAAAAATCCCAATGGCAACCAGGAATAAGTGACACAGTCCTTGGACTTTACCTCAGGGCCAGGGGAAGAGGGACCAAGCAATGAGATGAGACCTGCCTTTTCTCAGAGGACACCAACTCAAGGGTCTTATGAACCAGTTCAGACTAGCCTCCTAATGCTGCGGACCTGAAATAACTAAGAGAAAACATGTTCCCTCTTCACCCACTGTCCTGAGACCACATAGGTCTCATTCAACCTCCATACTCCCTTTTGGGAAGAAGATAGGAAGGTCATTGACCAAAGCAAAGTCTACGTATGTCATATACTCCAAAATGACTTCAATTGGTAAGTTTTTGCCTCCAACAGGGCAGAGCCTCAGGAACAAGATTAGAATGATTAAAATAATAAATGAAGAACATTTTGTCTTTCTTAAAGATTTGTGTTTAAATTTGTGCCCCCCCCTTTTCACTAATACAAGTTCAATCAGATACATTGGATTTCCCATCGTTGTGGAGTTGCTTGATAGAAAATAGATCATATAAAATGGCTGAGCAGACACAGTTGGCCTTTGCAGAAAAGCAGATTTTGCTCATTTTTCACCATGACATTAGTTGGTATCCAATTATATTTTTCTATATAATAACTGACTGAGATTATCAAAGAAGAAGAAAAGGGATGAAAATGAAGCAGACAGGGGAGAAAAGGAGAAGGAGTGAAAGAAAGAAAGCCTTTTGAGACTTTCCAGTATGTCAAGTACCTTAATGCACTCTTCACATAATTCCCACAAAAATTTTAATTTATAACTCATTGTTACAATTTCATGAACAAGATGAGATCAGACATTTGTCCACCTCACACTATGGATCTGTCAGTATGAAAGTGTTGATTCTAGTATGGTAATGGTGTTTATCCTTATAAAATAAAAGAGTATGCAAAGTTATACATGAAAACATATAGACATTAATTTTACAGATGATGGGTATGGTGAAAAAAAAAAAAGACTATTTGATCCTTCTTTTTTAATAAACATGTCCCAAGGAAAATTATTAAGATTCTCAAAGAGTGTTCCTCATACATCTGATCCCAAAGCCTCCTGGACGGCACAGCTCACCCTTCTCTGTCTCTTACGGTCTATATCCCTGATGTGAAAAAGAAACATCCAAAGCAGGAAAAGGACATATTATAAAAATTCAGATGGCACAGGTCCTTAACTCACCCCCAGAGTTAAAGAGTCCTATGGATAATCTTTCATTGCATTGGAAACTCCCTTAGCATGTGCCTGTCCTAACTGATGCTGAAGGCCGAGGTGGTGTCATTATCACAGGCAAACTCAATGAGATGATTACTTAGAAATGGCTTAATAGAATTTACACACACACACACACACACACACACACACACACACAATGTATCCACTTAACTCTCTCAAAGATGTATCAAGGAGTTGGTTACATTTTATGCACACAAATAAACCTGCAAATCCTCTTCACACTCAACTCAAACCACCTTGGATGTGATGGTCCAGCTCTCACTGGGTCAGCACACTCACAATTTCTATGATAATCTGGACACTCTACTTTCCTTCTCACTTCCTTTCTCCTCCCACATCATCCTTTCTTCTCTAATTTATTCCCCACCCTTTCTCAGGTAAACAATTTTAAACTCTCCAGGTTTCTCCTTTTATGACCTTCACATATTTAAAAAAAAAAAATCATGAAAGACCAAGCCCAACAGGCAGAGCAAAATTCTCATAAAAGCAGAGAAAGTTGTTGTGAACATTATAACTTGCATTTTGTTCCTATAACACAAACGCAAACACAGACTGTTGCATTTAATTTCAAGTGGTTCACAGACTCCCTAAGCATCCTAGACCCCAAATTCAGAACACCAGAAATTCATTTGTGAGCAGCCAAGGTGCTTAGAAGAAACCCAGCTAGGACAGTGAGTCAGAGTATGAAGTGACTGAGAGAAGACCAATATCCAGAGGAACAGCAAGAAACAACAAAACCAAACCTGGACCCAACAGGTAAGAATATGGGGTAAAGGGAACACAGAACCAAGGCCCCACATTATGAAGATGTAATATGATTTCTGAAATGTCATGGAGACCAGGAATTCCTATCCACACAGTCACAACCCTGCTCCATCCAGGCTCTCCTCACAACTGAACTCTCCAGTGTCACTGCACCACCAGCAATACCAGTTAAACACAATGTTTTCAGGGGGTACAGCTAACTCTAACCTGCAGTAGAGAATGGACCTAGAACAGGTTCACTCCTCAGCACCACAACATGAAACAATAAAGTAAAAATTTTAAAAGACATTTTGGAAATTACCAAAAATGAATAATGATTTAGGGCTGGGGTTGTAGCTCAGACATAGAGCACTCGCATAACATATGTGAGGCACTGGGTTTAATCCTCAGCACCACATAAAAATAAAATAAAGGTATTGTGTCCACCTACAACTAAAAAAGAAAAGTTTAAAAAGTATGAAGACTGATTTAAAGAAAGGAATGTGAGGTGAGTTCTGTGATCCAATCCCAAGGAGAAGTCCCTGTGGTCCTCCAATGCAAGTTATAATCATTTTTTTTTTTCTCCTTTTAGGAGAATTTTGCTTTGCCTGTTGTGCTTGGTTTTGGGTTAGTTCAGGTAGGGTGGGGGCAGATTAATGTGTGAGGAATATGAAAGGAAAAAAAAACAAGAGACGTTTAGTTTAAAGTGTTTTCTGGGAATGGTGAAAAGCAAATTAGAGAAGAGAGAGCAGGAAAACCCATCCATCCTGGGGTGGAGGCCACTGATAAAGAAGGGCAGAGGTGGAGTCTGGAGGATGGAAGAGCAGAGGAAACATCAGAGTCACTTACCTGCATACAGCTGGGCCTTCCTCCAGGCTGAAAGGGAACACACTGTGGTGAGACCACAGCTAACACAAGCCTGCTCAGCATGAATGTACCTGCCCTGCCGCCCCTCCACTCTAAACATGAGACTGCCCACAGGAGGAGAGAGCACAGAAAGGAGATGGCCTCTTGCAGTAGGCAGGGACAGCAGGGTGTTGTGGGAAATTCCCTGGACCACAGATCAAGAAGGCTGCTTTACAGGCCAACTTCTACCACTGTCCCACCACTTTCTCTCTGTCAGAAAACTGCCTCAAAACTCATAAAAATCCATATTCTATCTATCTTCATTCAGTTTTGCTGCTAAGGATAAAAATTATATGTGTGAAAATATTTGAGAGAATAAAATATAAGTCATTCCATAATTGTCAGAAGGCATTGTTATATCCAGGCTTTTTCTGGCAAAGATATATTTGGGGAAGGGGTAGGGATGTAGCCCATGGTAGAATGCTTGCCTAGCATGCATGAGGTGCCAGGTTCACACCTCAGCACCACAAAATGAAAAACTAAAATTAAAATTAAAAAAGACATTTGGGAAATAACCAAAAATGAATAATGATTTAAAGACAGGAATGTGAGGTGAGTTCTGGGGTAAAAATGCCCAATTTTTCACACATGAAATTTTTCTAGAGAATAAGAAACACTATTTCAGGAAGTTAATTGGTTCACTCCATCACATTCCCATCTGTGGTTAGCCACCCACTTGGATTAGCTCATGGGGAGCTGGAGAAAATATAATCCTTACATGGTGATTTGTTGTAGACAACAGAAGGCCACACTTCTAAACTTAATGACTTGTTTCCTTATATAGATCATTTAACAAACTCTTAGTATGTGCCTTTAAGCTTCTAGGTGCAGACCAACAGCTAGATGCTTTGAAAGCTAAAAAACCAGATTCTCACCCACATCCCCTGCAGTGATGAGAATGTGGTTCCCCCTGGTGGAATGGGATGACTGCAAAATAAAAGCTAAGAAAAATAAAATGATCAAAAAAACCACAGAACACAGAAAATATTTTCAAAACACGGGAGCAGGACAGATAGCCAATCATACAGATCAAGCTTCTATACTAAACGGGCAAAATGGAGCCCAAGCTTGCTTTTTTTTTTTTTTTTTTTTTTTTTATGTTGAAGAACATCAAAGGACTTCCATAGAATGTTCTTCACCAAAAAAGGTTTTAGGTGGTCTGTGCAGTTCCCAACCCAGAAGAGATCTCTGACACTATGATGTGGCCCAGAAATGATGTCAAAAGCACTACCTCATTGGCCTCTGCTTCTGGTCCCAGGCCCTGTCATAATAAAATTTTAATTCAGTGGTTCTCCAGCTTACATGCACCTGAACCACTAGGATGCCTTGTAGAGCACACAATTCTGGACCACACTCCAGAGAATTACATTCTGTAGGTCTGGGATGGGCCAAAGAATGTGCACTTGCAAGGAGTTCCCAGGGTGGTCCAGGGAGAACTCTTTGAGAACCACAGCTCTATCCTGGCCTGTCTCAGGACAGGCAAAAACTGACAAAGAGCACACCTGCTGCCTAGGTCAGCACTCTTTGGACATTCAGCCACACCCAGAAATTCCCCTCCTCCAATTCTAAATTTTTTACTTTAGTCCATATTTTTCTCCTCCACTGAAGGAGAAGACAAATATATATTCACGTTAAAACACAGAGTCAAATGCTACTTATTGCTGTAAAAATTCTGCTGTCATAATTCATGGAAACCCCCATCACTGCATGATCAAGAAGCAAGTTCACCTCACTCTCCACCCTCTTGGTGCTCTTGGCCTTCTGGGGCTACCACATGACTCCTCTGCAGGACACACTGCAATGCGCCTCCAAAGAGCAACTCTCAAACCCTGTGCTGCTCCACTCTGGTCTCAGCCACCATTGAATCTCAACTGGAGAATGAAGAGGATTCCTGACATCAGTGATCCTTTTAACACGTGAGCTGATCCATGTTGCTGCTGTGTTCAAAGCCTCAACATGGCTCCCCACTGCTCCCCAGGCCCGACAATGTTGACCCTCCTTCCCAAGACCCCTCTGAACTCAACTGCTGCTTCTCCTCCCATGAGCTGTACTGGCCTCTGTGCTTCCTCACACCCCAGCACACTGCCTGCTCTGCACAGGCTGCTCCCCCTGCAGGAACCCTCTTTCCAAATGGTCCTCACAGCTCACTCCTCCCTCTGCAGGGGTATGTTCCCATCTACACAGACCACCTCACTGAACACTGCTGCCTGCCCACACCCTGCCTCCCATGGCCCTGACCACCCACACCCTGCCCTGCTGCATTTCCCATCACGGTCATCTCCTCCAACACACATAGGCCTCTCTGGCTAGGTATAATTATTACTCACTATCTCCTGTAAGAATGCAAACTTTAAGACAGAATTTCTGTCTGATTTTTTCTTTTTTTTTAATTTTTTTTCAATTTGCTGATTTTATATGAAGTATTTTTACAACAATTGTGTCTTCATACATGTATTTAGGGTAATCATGGATAACTCAGTATGCCATTATTCCAATCCCCTTGCCCCCTCCCTTTCCTCCCCCCCTTTGTTCTATTTAAAGCTCTTTCATTCCTCTCATTCCCTCTCTCTTGCCTTTATAAGTTAGTATCTTCATATCAAAGAGATCAGTTGACCTTGGTTTTTTAGGATTGGCTAACTTCACTTAGCATTATTTTCTCCAACTCCATCCATTTACCTGTGAATGCCATGATTTTATTCTCTTTTAGTGCTGAGTAATGTTCCATTGTGTATATATACCAAAGTTTCCCTATCCATTCATCATCTAATGGGCATCAGGGTTGGTTCCACAATCTAGCTATTGTGAATTGTGCTGCTATAAATATTGATGTGGCTGTATCCTTCCTTGTAGTAATCTGTTTTTAAGTCCTTTGGGAATAGGCCAACAAGTGGGATAGCTGGGTCAAATGGTGGTTCCATTCCCAGTTTTCCTAGGAATCTCCATACTACTTTCCAGATTGGCTTCACTAATTTGCAGTTCCACCAGCAATGTAAGAGTGTGCCTTTTTCCCCACATCCTCACCATCATTTATTGTTGTTTGGTTTTTTGATATCTGCCATTCTGACTGGAGTAAGATGAAATCTTAGAGTAGTTTTGATTTGCATTTCTCTAATTGCTAGAGATGTTGAACATTTTTTCATATATTTGTTGATTGTTTGTATATCACCTTCTGAGAGGTGTCTGTTTAGTTCCTTGGCCCATTTATTGATTGGATTATTTGTTTTGTGTGTGTGTGTGTGTGTGTGTGTGTGTTAAGTCTTTTGAGAGCTTTATAAATCCTTGAGATTAGTGTTGTATCTGATGTTCTTGTGGTAAAGATATGCTCCCATCCTGTAGGTCCTCTATTCACCTCACTAATTGTTTCTTTTGCTGAGAAGAAGCTTTTTAGTTTGAATTCATCCCATTTATTAATTCTTGGTTTTAGTTCTTGCACTATAGGGTTTTTATTGAGGAAGTTGGGGCCTAAACCAATATGATGGAGATTTGGGCCTACTTTTTCTTCTATTAGGTGCAAGGTCTCCGGTTTAATTCCTAGGTCCTTGATCCACTTTGAGTTAAGTTTTGTATAGCACCTAACACAATCAAATTTTCATCAATATATGAGGAATAAAATGAATGAATGAATGCTTACATTACCAAAAGAAAACAAAGTCAAAAAAACAAAAAATTAGGGAAAATGTGTTTTCAAATATTTTTAAATGAGAATCCAAGATGGCGGATTAGAGGAAGCCGCACTTCAGGACAGCTCCGTGGAAAGAATCCAACAAAGCAGATAAATTGCCTTTCATCATATATATATAGGCTGAAAATACCGATCTCCTGGATGGTTTGATTACCACTACCAGAGAGAGAAAGAGACAAGCTGTCTGCAGCGGCTGGAGCCGCGAGGCTTCTGCAAAACCGCCTCGGTGGTGCACAGGCCGTGCGAAACAAAGTCAGTGTGGGGAGACCACGCTGCCACGGCAACCCCAGCCACGCTCATTGAACACCAGCGTGAAACCGGCGATAAAAACCAGCGATAACAGCTGGCGGAATTGGTGCTGGGAGACCACGGGAGACCGCAGGTCGACAACAACAGTTCGAATCCACAGTCCACCGGACACGACCCTCAGCAGTAGGGCCCCAGAGAGAGCGGTGCAGAGACCTGCGAACAGCAATCAGGGCCAGAGTCAGAGCGATCCACAGTCCAAAGCAGCGCTGTCCAAGCAGCAGTTACAGTTGTGGCTTCCCGGTGCCACTCCGGCAGGGAGACATCCACCCAACGGCTTTGAAATCGATCGGCGAGGACACAGGAGTCTGCGGAGCTGCTGTTGACTGGAAGGAGAGCACCGCCATCTTTGAAAGGTGCAGTGGCTGACCCAGACAAAGGGGAGGAGACGGAGAGCGACGACTGCAGCCATCCAGGGACCCTCCAGCTCTCTGAAGACAACGCACACTTGGGTGAGGCTCGGGTGGCCAGCAGGGGAGGGCGTTTCTGAGGCCAGCGCAGCAGCCACAAGAAGCTGCAACTGTGGGTGGGCTAGGGGAGGAGGTGCCTTCTGGAGGGTCCTCTTCCCGGTGCCATTCATCAGCTGACACACACAATCCCCCTGGGCCACTCCTTCACTGAACCGTTCAGCCACTGGCCTAAGATGCAGCCTTGATTCCACTAACAGGATCGCAGACTGTCTAGACGTGATCCAATAACAATCGGTTTGAACTGGAAAGGAAAAAAGAGGGGGGCTTCCCAGGGCCCGTTTTGTCTGAGACTTGGGGTTCGACTTTTTTTTTTTCTTTTCTGTTGGTTTGCTTGTTTTGTTGGATTGCAGGGAGGTTTTGTTTTTTGTTGTTGTTGTTTGTTTATTTGTTTGTTTATTTTTCTCTTTCCTTTTTTTGGCTTTGTTTTGTTCTTTTTTTTTTTCCTTCCGCATTGATTGTTAGTGTGTTTGTTTGCTTCCGCTCCTTTTTTCTTTCCTTCTTTTCTTCCTTCTCACTCTTGCATCTTTTCTTCCTCCTTCATCTTTCATGTTTACATCCTGCCAGTGCATACTAAACAGAGGCAAAAACAAGTTATACGCAGAACTTGGGATTTCTAGAACCAGTGCAATTGAACTGGGTACCAAAGCGGTGATATATATTGTTTACTATCTATTTCCTTGATTCTATCTCTCCTCTCTCTTACACCAATTCCTAATCTTTTATCATTTTTTTCTTTTCCAAATTACTTTATATATAAATTGGTCTTTCCACCTAATTGTCAACTCCATTCTCTTTCTTCCATCGTCTACTGATACTAAACCACTTCCACTAAACCACTTCAATAGATATCTCTTTTCATACTTTCCAAGAAAGAACAATTCAAGACACTTCCTTCTTCCTAAACATAACACCTCTGTATCCAATACTTGAAACTATAAAACCCCATCAGAAGCGAACAGAGTAAATTGGAAATAATATCTGGGTTAACCAAATCTGTACATTGCAATCAAACTTGGATTTTCTGAATAGAAAGTGTTAGGTTTTAAAAGTGTAAAGGAATTATAAGGTAATCTGATAGCATTGTACTACAGGAACAACATAAGGCTTTAAGGTAAAATCAAAATAGTCAAGGTCCCACAGTGCAGGAAGAATAGACACACAAGCAACATGAAAAAACAAGGAAAGAAAACGACACAAACAAATCAAGATACCTCATCAGTAGATGTCATGGCAAGCACAGTTGGTCAAATGCCAGAGATGGAATTTAGAAATTACATATGCCAAATGTTTATGGAACTTAAGAATGAACTCAAAAATGAGATGAGGGAGCAGGTACAGGAGGTAAAAGATCATTTTGACAAAGAACTCCAAAAACAAATACAGGAAGTAAAAGATTACTTCAGTAGGGAAATAGAGGCTCTAAAAAGAAGCCAAACAGAAATTCCAGAAATGAAAGAAGCAATAAACCAAAATAAAAGCTCAATTGAAAGCATCACCAACAGAAGAGACCACTTGGAAGAAAGAACCTCAGACAATGAAGACAAAATATTTATCCTAGAGAAGAATTTAGACCATACAGCAAAACTTGTTGGAAATCAAGAACATAACATGCAAGAATTATGGGACAGCATAAAAAGACCAAACTTAAGAGTCATTGGCATAGAGGAAGGGGCAGAGTTTCAAGCCAAAGGAATGAGTAATCTATTTAACGAAATAATTACAGAAAATTTTCCAAACTTGAGGAATGAATGGGAGAACCAAGTTCAAGAGGCATACCGAACACCAAACAAAATCTCAACAGATCCACACCTAGACACATTATAATGAAAATGCCTAATACACTGAGCAAGGAGAGAATACTAAAAGCCACAAGAGAAAGGAAGCAGATTACATATAGGGGGAAACCAATCAGATTATGTTCAGATTTTTCAACCCAGACCTTAAAAGCAAGAAGATCCTGGAATAGCATATTTCAAGCTCTGAAAGAAAAGGGATGTCAACCAAGAATCTTATATCCAGCAAAATTAAGCTTTAGATTCGAAGATGAAATAAAAACCTTCCACGACAAGCAAAAGTTAAAAGATTTCACAACTCGAAAGCCAGCACTTCTGAGCATCCTGGGCAACATTTTTCATGAAGAAGAAGAGAAAGATGAAAACGAAAATCAACAAAGGGAGATATTAAACTAAAGGAAATATCAACCAGAAGAGAAACCAAATCAAGCTAAAGAACATAACTCAAATAAAAATGGGTGGGAATAAAAATCACATCTCAATAATAACCCTGAATGTTAATGGCCTAAACTCGCCAATCAAAAGACACAGATTATCAGAATGGATTAAAAGAAATGACCCAACAATTTGCTGTCTCCAGGAATCACACCTCATAGAAAAAGACATCAACAGACTGAAAGTGAAAGGCTGGGAAAAGTCTTATCACTCACATGGCCGGCGGAAGCAAGCAGGGGTTTCCATTCTCATATCAAATAAGGTAGACTTCAAACCAAAACTAATCAATAGGGACAAAGATGGATATTTCTTATTACTTAAGGGAACCATCCAGCAACAGGATATAACAATCATAAATCTGTATGCCCCAAATAATGGAGCACCTACATTCATCAAACAAATGCTTCTCAAGTTCAAGAGTAAAATAGACCACAACACAGTTATTCTAGGGGACTTCAACACACCTCTCTCACCAATGGACAGATCATCCAAACAAAAGCTAAACAAAGAAACTTTAAGCCTCCTCAAAACAATTAACAATTTAGACCTAACTAACATATATAGAATATATTTCATCCCTCAGTAAACGAATACACATTTTTCTCAGGAGCATATATTATGTCACAAGGCAACTCTCAGCAAATATAAAAAAATAGAGATACTACCCTGCATGCTATCGGACCATTAAGGGATGAAATTGGAAATCAATGACAAAACAAGGAATAAGAAAAACTACTCCATCAACTGGAAGCTAAACAACATGCTACTGAATGAACAAGGGGTTGAAGAAGACATCAAAGAGGAGATCAAAAAATTCCTAGAGGTAAATGAGAACACAGATACATCATATAGAAATCTCTGGGACACTATGAAGGCAGTAGTAAGAGGAAAATTCATTGCACTGAGTTCATTCCTTATGAGGAAAAAAAACCCAACAAATAAATGACTTAACATCACACCTCAAAGCATTAGAAAAAGCAGAACAGACCAACACCAAGAACAGTAGAAGACAGGAAATAATTAAAATCAGAGCAGAAATTAATGAAATTGAGACTAAGGAAACCATTCAAAGAATTGACAAGACTAAAAGTTGAAAAAATAAACAAAATTGACAGACCCTTAGCGATGCTAACGAAAAGAAGAAGAGAAAAAACTCAAATTACTAACATTCGTGATGAAAAAGGGAATATCACAACAAACACCTCAGATATACAGAATATAATTAGAAATTACTTTGAAAACTTGTACTCTAATAAAATAGAAAATACTGAATGCATTGACAGATTTCTAGAATCATATGATTTGCCTAAATTGGATGTGGAGGCTATACACAATTTAAACAGATCAATTACAAGCGAAGAAATAGAAGATGTCATCAAAAAGCTACCAACAAGGAAAAGTCCAGGACCTGATGGGTTTACAGCCGAGTTCTATAAGACTTTCAAAGAAGAACTAATACCAATGCTCTTCAAACTATTTCAAGAAATAGAAAAAGAGGGAGCTCTTCCAGACTCTTTCTATGAAGCCAATATCACATTAATTCCAAAGCCAGGCAAAGACACATCCAAAAAAGAAAACTTCAGGCCCATATCTTTAATGAACATAGACGCAAAAATCCTCAACAAAATCCTGGCAAATCGGATACAAAAACATATCAAAAAGATCGTGCACCACGATCAAGTGGGGTTTATCCCAGGGATGCAAGGCTGGTTCAACATTCGGAAATCAATAAACATAATACATCACATCAATAGACTTAAAGACAAAAATCATATGATCATCTCAATAGACGCAGAAAAAGCATTTGACAAAATACAACACCCCTTTATGTTCAAAACACTGGAAAAACTAGGAATATCAGGAACATATCTTAACATTATAAAAGCTATTTATGCAAGGCCCCGAGCTAACATTATCTTAAATGGAGAAAAATTGAAAGCATTCCCTCTAAAAACTGGAACAAGACAGGGATGCCCCTTTCACCACTGCTATTTAACATAGTACTGGAAACTCTGGCCAGAGCAATTAGACAGACAAAAGAAATTAAAGGGATCAAGATAGGAAAAGAAGAGCTCAAATTAGCACTATTTGCTGATGACATGATAATCTACCTAGAAGACCCAAAAAACTCTACCAGAAAACTTTTACAACTAGTAAACGAATTTGGCAAAGTTGCAGGATACAAAATCAATACACATAAGTCAAAGGCATTTGTGTACATCAGTGACAAAAACTCTGAAAGGGAAATGATGAAAACTACCCCATTTACAATAGCATCAAAAAAAAAAATAAAATACCTGGGAATCAACCTAACGAAAGAGGTGAAAGACCTCTATAACGAAAATTATAGAACACTAAAGAAAGAAATTATAGATGAACTCAGAAGATGGAAAGACCTACCTTGCTCTTGGATAGGTAAAATTAATATTGTCAAAATGTCCATACTACCAAAAGCATTATACAGATTTAACACAATTCCAATCAAAATCCCAATGTCATTCTTCAAAGAAATAGAAATAGCAGTCATGAAATTCATTTGGAAAAATAAGAGACCCAGAATAGCCAAAGCAATCCTGAGCAAGAAAAGTGAAGCAGGGGGCATCACCATACCGGACTTTAAATTATACTATAGAGCAATAGTAACAAAAACAGCATGGTATTGGCACCAAAACAGACTGGTGGACCAATGGTACAGAATTGAGGACACAGAGACTAATACATATAATTTCAGCTATCTTATATTAGACAAAGGTGCCAAAAATGTACAGTGGAGAAAGGATAGCCTCTTCAACAAATGGTGCTGGGAAAACTGGAAATCCATATGCAACAAAATGAAATTAAACCTTTATCTCTCACCATGCACAAAACTCAATTCAAAGTGGATCAAGGACCTAGGAATTAGACCAGAGACCTAATAGAAGAAAAAGTAAGCTCCAATTTCCAACATGTTGGATTAGGCCCCAAGTTCCTTAATAAGAATCCTGTAGCACAAGAATTATGACCAAGAATTAATGAATGGGATAGATTTAAACTAAAAAGCTTCTTTTCAGCAAAAGAAACAATCAGTGAGGTGAATAGAGAGCCAACTAATTGGGAACAAATATTTAATACATGCACATCAGATAGAGCACTGATCTCTAGAATATATAAAGAACTCAAAAAACTGTACTCTAAAAAAACAAATAACCCTATCAATAAATGGGCTAAGGAATTGAGAAGACACCTCTCAGAAGAAGATACACGATTAATCAACAAATACATGAAAAAATGTTCAACATCTCTGGCAATTAGAGAAATGCAAATCAAAACTACTCTAAGATTTCACTTCACTCCAGTCAGAATGGCAGCCATCAAGAACACAAGCAACAATAAATGTTGGAGAGGATGTGGGGAAAAAGGCACACTCATACATTGCTGGTGGGACTGCAAAATGGTGCAACTGTAATGGAAAGCAGTATGGAGATTTCTTAGAAAACTGGGAATGGAACCATCCTATGACCCAGCCATCCCACTCCTGGGTCTATTCCCAAAGGACTTAAAAACAGCATATTACAGTGACACAGCTTTCTCAATGTTTGTAGCTGCGCAATTCACAATAGCTAGGTTGTGGAACCAACCTAGATGTCCCTCAGTAAATGAGTGGATTAAGAAAATGTGGTATATATGCACAATGGAATTTTACTCAGCAATAAAAGAAAACAAATTAATGGCATTTGCAGGTAAATGGATGAAGTTGGAAGACATAATGCTAAGTGAAGTTAGTCAGTCTCAAAAATCCAAGTACCAAATGTTCTCTCTTATATAAGGAGGCTATTTCAAAGTAATGTTGGATGGGGGTACATAGGAGGATTAGAGGAACACTAGAATGGTCAAGGGAAGGGAGGAAAAGGGAGGGAGCAAGAGGGGAGGGAGGGGGAGAAAAGAAAAAAAAAAAGAATGTGGTTGAATGAGACGGATATCATTTTCCTTATTGCATGATTGAAGACCTGAATTGTACGATTATACTTTGTATACAAACAGTTGTATGTAAAAAGATACTAAATATATGCACTATGAGTTGTATATATTAAAAATTATAAAAATTTAAAAAAAAGATGAAAATTTTAAATCCCTGAATGTTTGAAAATTTCAAAATATACTTCTAAATGACACGTGCTAAAATAAAGATGATTATGAATATTTTTAAAAAATATATATTTTTAAATCTCGCTTTTTAAAATAACACAGGAAGACAGATGGAGACACACCCATGGACAGCTGGACAAGGACAAGCAGGGAAGTGAGGCAGCACAGCAAGGAGTGACTGCAACAACCTTCCATATCTTAAGAGCTGGGAAGAGGGATGGGGATGAGGCCAAGTCCTGCAGGCACGAGGCAGGTCCAGCCCAGAGCTCCAGCACCTCAGCATAGAGAGCAGGGCTCAGAGCTGGACAGCAGTCCCCTGCAGGAGCAAAGCATTTCCTATTGGTTCATCATACTAACAGGTGGTGGGCCCCCCACAACGCTGACACTGACAAACAGCTAAGCCTGGGTCCTTCCAGCTCTACTGGGAAGACTGTGGTACCAGGAATCCATTCAAGTTTCCTGGGAAGAAACTGCTCCTTCCTTTCCCACCCCAACCGCAGTGCAGCTCTACTCTGCCCAGAACACCAGGCTCTTCCTTTCCCCATACCTGGAGCTCTGTGGTGGAAGCCATCCCTCTATCTCCCCGTTATTCACATACAACTCATGACCCCCCAGAAAGGAAGACCCAGATACGGGGCACCCATTATGAAGGACATCCAGCTCCTGCTTACCTCTTGTTATGCCCCTTAATTGTGCCCAGATTTGGCCTGGGCAGTGTAAGACAGACACATCCTCAAGGAGGCTGTGGTGCCCATCATAGGAGCCCAGAATTCTGTCCTGCCTTTTACATGTGTAGTTCACCTAAACCTGAATCTCAGCCCAATCCCTTCCATTGTAGGCTCAGGAAATGGAGCTGCATTTGGCAGGTGCCAACACTTCCCCACCAACAGGTTTGTCCTTGCCTTCTTTTTCTTTTTCTTTTTCTTTTTTATTATTCTAATTTGTTATACACTTTTGCAGAGTACATTTCATTCATTTCATATTACATATAAAAGCACAATTTTTCAAGTAGCTGATATGATATAAAGTATTTTTACAACAATTGTGTCTTCATACATGTATTTAAGGTAATCATGGATAACTCAGTCTGCCATTATTCCTTGCCTTCTTTTTCATTGAGAAAGATTTCTGCCTGAGAAGAAAGAGACCCTTTCTTGAGAGACAGCATAGAGATTAATCAGCCCTGGTCAGAGAAAAGACCCCCTAGGCACCTACTGTTTGGAAGGAGCAAGGAGAAGGCAGTCTGTGGTATCAGGAAGGACAAATTCTGGGAGCCAAATTCTAGGCTGCCCTTCAGACTCAGCCACTCTCAATGTGACCTTCTTGGCCTCAGTTTCCTTATCTGTATGATGGGCATAGTCACAACATCCACCTCCAAAGTTTCTAATGAAAATGACATGAATTTGTAGTCACTACATGTAATTAGAACAGGGCCTGTTCCAAGAAAATGTTACAGAAATATCATCAAAACAAATGAATAAAGAAACAACCCTCATTAAGCTTCTCCTGGGTCTTCCTAAAACAAGACTGTTCCACCTACCCGCTTCCACTGCCTCTCACACCACCTCATTGTCAGCTTCCTCCTGCCACCAGCATCTCCCTGGATTCCTCCTCTTAGGTCACAGGTGTCTTCAAAGCCAACTTACCTGCTTCTCTTTTCTCCCACCTATGAAAGGCTTGACTTCCTGGAGTTTCTGTAAACACAACAGCTGGAGAAAGTTCAGAGTCACAAGGACCCCAGCAAGTCCCAAATCTGCCTCAGAATATGAACCTGCCCCCAAACTGCTCTCAGAGCCCAATCCTCTGCCTCTGAGTCCAATGCTGGGGGCCCAAATTCCTCATTTCCAAAAGGCAGTTGGTCCCCAGTAAAAGGGGGGAAAAAGCAGAGCTTGGCATAAGAAACAGTGATCTCTGCAGAGTCTCTGACACTGGGCCCCCACTAAGCACTCCCAGTCAGAGCAGCAACCCCTCTCTGGCTCCTTCCACCATCTAAAGTGAAAGCTTGCAAAGTAGCCTGGGCAGAGTGTGCCCTGCCCTCTGGACATGCTCCCTTTACCGGGAAGAAGGCAGCAGGAGCAGACCAGGAAAAAGAGGGTACCCACAAATTTCTTGGAACACTGCAGAACAATGCCACTTAGAGGTGAAAAGTCACCATTGCCCCACAATGCCACCACCAATCTCTGCCCAATGCGCAGACTCCCCAAGGCCTAGAGATGTTAGGGAAATGTTACAAAAAGAAGAAAACAAAATTATATTGAATCCCTATTAAGAATCAAGAACTGTGCTACATACATTTTACCTATGCCATTTCATTATCACAACTGCAAAGATAAAGCCATGAGCCCTGCCATCTGGTAACATCAATCTTGTAACTTCCTAGCCCAGGGGGAGTTTAGATGTGCCAGGAGACCGTTCCCCACCACCACACCTCCAGCCCAGCCCAGCCCCTTGCTCCAGGTAACTCAAGTGAGCAAGATCCTGAAAGGGACCTTGGACTCTCAGTTGCCTCAATTATATGGCCAGAAAGCTTATCTCACCCTGACCTGAGCATTCTCCCTCCCAATGTTGCCCTTTACCTTCCATTTGGGGAGGAGCAGGTGGAAGCAGGACTAAGTGCAGGTCAGATCTCCTTAAAGAAAACTGGCAGAATTCTTGAATAGCACTGGCAGGGGACACCAAGATCATCAGGATCATCATTCAGCTGCTTTGACAAGAAACACTCTTCACTAAACCACAAATAATTTTTCTCGTAAAGACATAAATTATCCTAATACTAATGAGGTTGATATTTACTTTCTTGATGACCAACATGTAATAAATACCTCTTATCCTTTACCTGTATTAAGTGTTTTCTAAATAGCTTCAGATAAATGCCTAAACCATAAAACCATGGTTAATGTAAAATGTATAAAATGCATGGGGATTCTAAAAAATGTGACAGTTGATATGAAGTACTTAACTCCCCCAACCCACCCCTAACACCCCCCATTCTGTTCATATTGGGATTGAACACGTGCTAGGGAATCCTTATGCCATTGAATCACATCCCCAGTCCCTTAACCCCTTTTCGTAAGGATATAGGACCATCTCTTTATCTTAACACTGCTAAGATGAGTTCATGGGTTAACATCTACTGTAGGAAAAGGTTTAAAGAACTACTTTCTGGCTACTTATTCTCAGTAAAGAAAAGAGAGAGAGAGAGAGAGAGAGAGAGAGAGAGAGAGAAAGACACACAACTTTGTGGCTTTTATTTCTATCTTAAATTATCCCTCCAATCTTTATCCAGCATGAAGCTGGATGATCGGCTGACTTGTGAACTGGTAGCCAGCTGAGCAGAGTCCCAGTGGTATAGCAGTGAAACACCTTCCTCTGAGTCTGTCCATCTGCCTCTCTGTTGGGGAGACCCCTCCCAGGTGAGACTGTCACCTCCAAAAGTGAAATATCTAACCAGAAGTGGCTGACTGAACTCCTTTTACCTCTCACTTTCTCGGTGGAGCCAGAGCCTGGCCCAGCCCCACCCTGAATTCAGCTGCTGAGCCCTCCTGGCTCCTACCACCTGCCCTACCACACTCTGCATGAGCAATCCACCCCCTTCCTCATCTGAGATTCCAGGAGAGGTAAAGTATCACTCCCACTCAAGCCTGAGATAGAAAAGGAAAAGGGAGTGAGGCCAGAGGGAGAAAAAAATATACATTCCTATAGAAAATTGAATGAATTTTATTAGACTAATAAAAAGCAAACAATAAATTAAAATTTAAAAGAAAAAACAGCAGAATGAGAGAAAGCCTGCATAAAAAAGGAAAGAGCAGGGCTGGGCATGTGGCTCAGTGGTAGAGCTCTTGCCTAGCACATGTGATGCACTGGGTTCAATACTCTGCACTACATAAAATTAATGAAATAAAGGTATTGTGTCCATATACACCTGAAAATATTTTTTAAAAAGGGGGAAAAAAGAAGGAATGAGCCAAAAGGGAGGCCAGGAAGGAGGGATAAGGCCTTCCTGGCGTTCTGTCCCAACCTATCAGGAGATGAGACATCAGAATGGACACATTGGCCCAGAGGATCTGAAGCATTTTCCGCAGTTACTGCAATGTCACATCAGTTGCAGAGAGCCAGCACAGGCACTGACCATATGTGTGACCCATCAGTGACCTGGGAACAATTTACTGACCCTCCCAATCCCAGGTAGGCCAGGCCTATGTGTGGTCAAGGGTGAAACAGGTGAGTCCCAGTGGAAGGGATTTCAGAACTGGGTCATGGAAAAAGGCCTAGAAGTCTCAAAGTTTGACCTCTGGCCCTGAGAGAATTAGAGAAAGCCCTAGGGCAGGAGAGGCCCTGTCCAGCCCCAGGAGGCACATACTAACAGTCCCTAGGATGCTGCACACCCTGTTTCACTCCTGTCACAAAGACTCCTTCCCACAGGCAGAGCCAGGGCCTCTGCTCAGTAATAACCACCAAAAAAATACTTAGGCACAGCATTCACTAAGGGTCATTTTGCTGTGAACATTTTACACTTCATTCCCATAATGATTTAGTACAATACCATGAGGTGGTTCTCACTGTCCTCATTCTAGAGCTAGAGATGGAGCCTCTACAATATGTGGAACCTGTCCAAGGTCATAGGGTCATGTGGACCAACACTGACAGGAGCAGGTCTACCCCAAGATACAGCCTAAACCTGAAAGAGTTGTGGGCACAAGCAGTAGTGATGCAGAGACCTGGGGGACAAAAGGGGAGGCACAGAGTACATCAGAACTTCTATTATCAAAGCTTTACTCTTACATCTATTTGTTTTTATAAGCTGAATAACACGTATACATCTTTGTTACCTGCATGTTCAAAATACATAACTTCAAAAGGAGGCATGTGGGGCTGGGGTGGGTTGTGGCTCAGTGGAAGAGCACTTGTTAGTATGTGTGAGGCACCTGGTTCAAATCTCAGCACCACATAAAAATACATAAAATAAAAGTTCATTGACAACTAAAAATTATTTTTTAAAAGGAGGACATATCCAAAACCATTTGAAAACTGCCTCTCAGAGAGGAAGGAACAACATACACCCAGCAAGAGGGTGCTCCATGGATGCCAGAGCACTCTTGGGCCAATGGAAAGGCCACCCAGGCAATATATCCCCTCCCCCACCCCCATTTCTTCTGCCTCTGCTGCCGCCTTGTGGCTAAATTGTGGCTCAGAGAAAGGGCAGTTCCCAGAAGGAAGACAGACAGAGTATGGAGGTACAGACAAGAGATCTTAAAAATGTAGGGGCCTGGGGTTGTGACTCAGTGGAAGAGCATTTGCCTAGTATGTGTGAGGCACCTGTTTCAATCATCAGCCCACATAAAAAAAAAATGAATAAATTTAAGTTAAGAACAAAAAGAAATCTTAAAAATGTGGAAGGAATCAAAGGAAACCAGACATAAAATGCCACATGCGGTAGGATTCCAAATATATGAAGGTAAAGAATAGGCAGACGGAAGCTGTGGTGAAAGAAGTCAAATGAGGAGCTCCCTGGCAGGCTGAGGAGATAGTTAAGACAGGAAGAGAGATCAGGGAGCCCCCTGGGGTGCTTCCTCGGGTGTACACACATGTAAACTATGTGACTGGAAACTGGAGATTAGTGCATTCATTCGCCTTCAACAATAAAAACAAAAAAGAAAAATGCCAGAACAGTGGCACACACCTGGAATCCCAGAAGGTCTGAAGGCTGAGACAGGAGGATCACAAATTGGAAGCCAGACTCAGCAATTTAGTGAGGAACTAAGCAGCTGAGCAAGACACTTCCTAAAAAAAGGGGGGGGGGGTGCTCGGAATGTGCCTCAGAGATTAAGCAGCCCTGGTTCAATCTTTATTTTATATATATATATATAAATATATATATATATATATATATATATATATACACACACACACATTATATATATAAAGAGTTTATGGGAGGGGGAAGAGGGAAAAAAACTATTCAATTTACACAAAATTCTTAGGCAGGTAAAACTTATGTATGGTCAAAATAATTCTGAAAATCTTTATAGCACACATCAAGGCTACATACGTTATTTCAGCTTCATTATTTGATTGATGTCCAAGTTTCCTCCAGAATATACATTTCATGGTGCTGTGCATATGTTCCCCAAGCCTGAGATTACTGTGTGTATCACATTATGGCTATCTAATAAATATCTGTTCCGTGACTATAACTGCTAACATGGATTGCCCTAATGCTCATCAAGGTGGGAGCACATGCAGGAGCAAAGCCTCTCATCTCATGCCCAACAAGTGAAAGAGACAAAGAGAAAAGGGTACACCCACAATGACCTAGAGACCTCCTGCTGGGCCCCACTTTCTAAAAGCTCCACCACTTCCAATTGGCACCAAGCTGGAACCAACCTTTAAATGTGGGGGACATTTACCACCCAAAGTACGATAGCATGGTACTACTCCATTGTCTCCTGGTACTAAGACCAGAGAGATCTGCCCACCCCTATTGTCCCTCAGAAAAATGACACATCACTTAATAGAGCAAGCAAAATCCCCACAATACACTCAACACTGAGTCCAGTCAGATCATCCTTTGTAACACTTCCTAGTGTGCACCAGGGTAAAATTCCAAAGTCCAGGTCAAAGGAGCAATCTTAAGGGGGGAATGAGAGGAATTGGACCAGGGACCCAACTTTCTGCTGCCCTTGCTCCTTCAGAGGTAAGTTGATAAAGGAACAGGGGGGCTGTGTGCCCTTCCTCATGGTGCTCAGCTCAGAGAAGCTTTCATAAAGTATCCTGCTGGTACTGGAGAGGATGATTACATGGATAATAGTCTTGGTCATAATAGGATTATTAGAGGCTCCCTCCAACCCTACTGGAAAGGCCATGTGGCTAGTCAAAGGTACAAGAGTAGAGGAAAGAAAGAAGGAAAGAATAAAGGACCCAGTGGAAGTGAAAGATTAATGAACTCCCTCAGAACCAAGGAGGAGACATCTGGTCTGAGCCTAACCCAAGAGACTAGGGTTTTTCTCCAGAGCTTTGGGTGGTGGGAGGATACATAGGAGTTCCCAAAGAAGGAAAACAAAAGCCATCTGGGGAGGATGACTCTTGAGAACAGGAACTAACTCTCCCAAACATCCCTTGACCTTTCTGAGAGTCTGGCTAAAGTACATCCATCAGAGGTCCTCCTCCCTGAGGCAAAGAAAGAGGCAGAAAGGGAGTAGAAGAGGTGATGGGACAACAAGCAAAGGTTCACACAGAGAAGGAGGCAAAGAAAACATTAGCCAAGGACTTTGTGATGAAGTTAAAACTGGAAGGTGCTCAGCTGTGTGGAAGACCAACGAAAGGGAATGAGAAGGGGGTCCACGGTTATAAGATTAGAAGCTTCCAAGTTAGAATAGAGGATCTGAATTTCAGACCTGTGGGGATGAGCCAGAAAAGTTTCTTGCTCTCTTTACTCTTCTTGTTAATTCTGCAGGGGGAAAAATATTTGGGTATGTTGCAACTTACATTTCAATGTTTCATATTTTCAAATTAACTAAAAGGTATTTTATAATGTGTTCATCTTAAAAATCACCAATATAAAAATATTCTACTTACAACTAATATAAAAGTTTTTATGAAATTGATCTATTAAAAGAAAGAAAATACTGTAGTTTTCGTAGTATAAATATCTTTCTTACTAAGCAACAATACTGACCAAGTTACATCACATGCATTTGTGAATATGTGACACTGAGTCCCACTATTATGTACAATTATTGTGTACCAATAAAAAAATGGGAAAAAATTATATATGGATTTTATTCCTCAAACAAACCACATTCACTCATTCAGATTTTTTCTTTCTTTTTCTCTTGACTTTTAATGAATGGTAGTTCTGAATCACATACTCTACCAGTTAGGGCAACGAATCTTTTATAAATCTATTCTGATACTAAAATAGTAAATAAATAAGACTGTGGGAAAAGTACACAAATCAAAGAACTTATTTAATTAATTAATCAGTATTAGAATTGGTACTATTATAGGCTATTATTTAAGGAACAGGATGCTTATTGTGTACCAAGAAATACTATTTAAATTAAAGATGCTATGAACAAGCAATCCCACGACAAGTAATATCTCCAAGGGAAAGAACTCAGTGTGGCAAAGAGATATCTGCACTCCCATGTTCATTGCGGTACTATTCACAATTGTCAAGGTACAGATCAACGTATGTGTCCGCAGATGGATGAATAAAGAAAATATATGTACACACACACGAACACAAACACACACATACACATACATACGGGTGATACATAAACTTTGTATTAGCCTATTAATTCTCCAGTATGACACTAAAAGGACATAAAACTCAACTCTTTAAACTTATTACGTTTTAAATAATTTTCCTTGACAATATAAAGAATGGAAGTCGTGAATAATATTGAGGTAGAACTAAGATAGGAATAAAACATGACCAAAAAAAACCAGAGACTGAGTAGAACTGCTCCAACAAGGACCTACAGCAGCCATTCTGTGTGTTCAGTGAAGCAGAGCTGGCCTGTGGGGTTAAGCTCACACCCCCTTATGAAATGTGGGAGGCATTGCAGAACCTGGGCCTGTAGAGAATCACCAAGAGGCTTTTGGAGAAGTGAGCTCTGCTGCAAAACAAAGAGAATAGAATTTCAAGGATCTACACCGTGGATTTAGATGTAATAAATGTAGGCAGGAGAAAAAGTCTTCCTTCTGTATAATCAAACATTCCCTTAAAACAAAATTTAAATCTCAGAAAAACACTTTGAAACCTTGATCAGTATAACTTCCCAAGAGAAACTCATTGAAATATGTATGCCTAGGTCACTTATAAATCAGAGCAATGTTAACAAAGCTTTACCAATAGTGAGGACATTAAGCATTCTCACTGGAGTAAGGCAGCCTGTCCACTTCTTAGAAAGATTATTTCTATTTTGTACGGATAAAATCATGTTATCTGCATACCATCCATTCTCTTTCAAAGGAAGTGTGCCTGTAGCTCATTCAAAAATAATGTAGTTCATAAATGTGCAGGCTAAATGGAAAGGAGGATATGACAAGTAATATTGTTCTGTTGTTTTTAAATACTTTATATGGTAAAAATGCAGCAAAAATAGCATCTCATTCAAATACAAAAATATATACAGATATAGTCACGTTCTCAGGAAGATGTAAGTGGTCACTGGCTCCTCAACTATTCGTTGTAGTGTATCTTAACTCCAACCACAGCTTCTCTGGTTTCAGTCATTTATCAAAGCTAAAATCATACTATAAAGATACATGAAGAGGACTGGGGATATAGCTCAGTTGGTATAATGCTTGCCTTGTATGCACAGGCCCTGGGTTCAAGCCCCAGCACACAAAAAATAAATAAATAAAATAATTATCCTAAATGTATTATTGAAGACCTGGATTGTACTTATATACTTTGTATACAAACAGTTATATGTAAAAAGATGCTATATATGTGCATTATGAATTGTAATACATACTACTATTATAAATTTAAAAAGAAATTAAATAAAATAAATAAAACAAGATACATGAAAAAACAGAGCAAGTGGAAACCAAGCTTGATGATGGCTTCGTTCATGTGCCCATTCAGTTGCCCTCCATTTTGTATTTCTGTTGGATAAAAAAAAAAAACCCATGTTGCCACTTGGTACCCTAAGGAACCAATATATATTCCAAGTAGCAAAAGGAAAGTCAAGAAGAAATACAAATCAAGCATTAATACAGTGACAATGATATAGCCAAGCAATCTGAGCAACATGATCTAGTATTAATGTAATCACATTCTAAATCAGACTATATGATTCTGAAGTAGACTGATAGGGAGATGCGGGTACAACAATTGTGGAGTGAGAAGACGAACACTTCTACCACCATCCTCCTCCTTCTCATCTTCTTCTTCCTCTGTTGCTGATACTCCTTCCATCAAACTGACAAGTAACATATTTACATAGAGAAAATACTTAAAATTCACAAAAAAAAATCAAAATAGTTATATAACATTATTGTTGCAGTTAACCATTTTAGTAAATTGATAAATGCCTCAATTACTCTTTATGACATTCTGTGATCAACTCAGTGACCTCCGTTAAAAGATACCATGTTGGTTTGACACTTTTATCAAAGTCCAGAAACCACACAAATCATTTGAACAAAGAAAACTTAGTATACACTTATTCATGGCTAAGGCTCCAGGTTTAACCCTTCAGCACTGAAAAAAAAAAGGAAGAAGAAGAATTAACTAGTAAAAGGTGGTAAACTACTAAAAGAAGTTAAAAAAGGCTCAAAAGAATACAGAAATGGCATACATAGCAAGCAAGCAGATACTAACTCTTGGGATGAGGCAGAGTAGCCAAAAAGGAAGAAATATACGATAGGGTCCCCAAGAGGCTACTGGGCAGAACTCATTGGGTACTATGGGACCATGGCCCACTGGAAGGTTGAAAGGGATCTGTAATGCTCCAACTAACCAGGTGTCCTCTTTCATAACACCCCCAGGAACACTTCTGACACCAAATGTATGGGGTTTTCAACACCAAGTTACTCTCCAATTCTCTGCACATATCTGGGTGTCTTATAATTCAATTAAGGAATAGCAGAGACTCCACAGGTTAAGAGGACCCCACAGACTTGCAAGTAGGCCCCACATGAAAATCACAAGATGGCTCCTCAGTTACCCACCTGCTTCTGAAATTCTTGTCACTGTGGGATCCAAGATGGCGGATTAGAGGAAGACGCACTTCAGGACAGCTCCGTGGAAAGAATCCAACAAAGCAGATAAATTGCCTTTCTTCATATATATATAGGCTGAAAATACCGATCTCCTGGACGGTTTGATTACCACTACCAGAGAGAGAAAGAGACAAGCTGTCTGCAGCGGCTGGAGCCGCGAGGCTCCTGCAAAACCGCCTGGGTGGTGCACAGGCCGTCCGAAACAAAGTCAGTGTGGGGAGACCGCGCTACTACTGCAACCCCAGCCAAACTCACGGCACACCAGCGTGAAACCGGCGATAAAAACCAGCGATAAAAACCAGCGATAACAGCCGGCGGGATTGGTGCTGGGGAACCACGGGAGACAGCGGGCCCACAGCGCCAGTTAAATCCACCCTCCGCCTGACGCGACCCTCAGTAGTGGGGCCCCGGACAGAGCGGTGCAGAGATCAGCGATCAGCTAACAGGGGCAGAGTGGAGCGGGCCACAGTCCGAAGCAGCGCTATCTGCACCACAGTCACAGGTGTGGCTTCCCGGTGCTACTTCGGCAGGGAGACATCCACCCAACAGTCTTGAAAGCGATCGGCGAGGATATGGGAGTCTGCGGAGCTGCTGCTGACTGGAAGGAGAGCACAGCCATCTTTGAAAGCTCCAGACAAAGGGGAGGAGATGGAGAGCGACGGCTTCAGCCATCCAGGGACTCTCCAGCTCTCTGAAGACAACGCACAATTGGGTGAGACTCGGGTGGTCAGCAGGGGAAGGCGTTTCTGAGGCTAGCACAGCAGCAACAAGAGGCTGCAACTGTGGGTGGGCTTGGGGAGGGGGTGCCTTCTGGAGGGTCCCCTTCCCGGTGCCAATCATCTGCTGACACACTCAAACCCCCTGGGCCACTCCTTCACTGAACCGTGCAGCCACTGGCCTAAGATGCAGCCTTGATTTCACTGACAGGATCGCAGACTGTCTGGACGTGGTCCAATGGCAATTGGTTTGAACTGGAAAGGAAAAAAAAAAGGGGGGCTTCCCAGGGACCGTTTTGTCTGAGACTTGGGGTTCGACTTTTTTTTTTTTTTTTTCTCCTTTTCTTTATGTTGGTTTGCTTGTCTTGTTGGATTGCAGGGAGGTTTTTTTTTGTTTGTTTGTCTGTTTGTCTGTTTATTTTTCTTTTTCTTTTTTTGGCTTTGTTTTGTTCTGCTTTTTTTTTTTTTTTTTCCTTCCGCATTGATTGTTAGTGTGTTTGTTTGCTTCCGCTCCTTTTTTCTTTCCTTCTTTTCTTCCTTCCCACTCTTGTATCTTTTCTTCCTCCTTCATCTTTCATGTTTACATCCTGCCAGTGCATACTAAACGGAGGCAAAAACAAGTTTATACGCAGAACTTGGGATTTCTAGAACCGGCGCAATTGAACTGGGTAGCAAAGTGGTGTTATATATAGTTTACTCTCTATTTCCTTGATTCTCTTTCTCCTCTCTCTTACACCAAATCCTACTCTTTTATCATTTTTTTTCTTTTCCAACTTACTTTATATATAAATTGATCTTTTCACCTAATTGTCAACCCCATTCTCTTTCTTCCATCGTCTACTGATACTAAACCACTTCCACTAAACCACCTCAATAGATATCTCCTTTCATACTTTCCAAGAAAGAACAATTCAAGACACTTCCTTCTTCCTAAACATAACACCTCTGTATCCAATACTTGAAGCTATAAAACCTTACCAGAAGCGTACAGAGTAAATTGGAAATAATATCTGGGTTAACCAAATCTGTACGTTGTGATCAAACTTGGATTTTCTGAATAGAAAGTGTTAGGTTTTAAAAGTGTAAAGGAATTATAAGGTGATCTGATAACATTGTACTACAGGAACAACATAAGGCTTTAAGGTAAAATCAAAATAGTCAAGGTCCCACAGTGCAGGAAGAATAGACACACAGGCAACATGAAAAAACAAGGAAAGAAAATGACACAAACAAATCAAGATACCTCATCAGTAGATGTCATGGCAAGCACAGTTGGTCAAATGCCAGAGATGGAATTTAGAAATTACATATGCCAAATGTTTATGGAACTTAAGAATGAACTAAAAAATGAGATGAGGGAGCAGGTACAGGAGGTAAAAGATCATTTTGACAAAGAACTCCAAAAACAAATACAGGAAGTAAAAGATTACTTCAATTGGGAAATAGAGGCTCTAAAGAGAAACCGAATAGAAATTCCAGAAATGAAAGAAGCAATAAACCAAAATAAAAGTTCAATTGAAAGCATCTCCAACAGAGTAGACCAATTGGAGGAAAGAAACTCAGACAATGAAGACAAAATATATGTACTAGAGAAGAATTTAGAACATACAGCAAAACTTGTTATAAATCAAGAACATAACATCCAAGAATTATGGGACAGCATAAAAAGACCAAACTTAAGAGTGATTGGCGTAGAGGAAGGGGCAGAGTTTCAAGCCAAAGGAATGAGTAATCTATTTAACGAAATAATTACAGAAAATTTTCCAAGCTTGAGGAATGAAATGGAAAACCAAGTTCAAGAGGCATACCGAACACCAAACAAACAAAATCTCAACAGATCCACACCTAGACACATTATAATGAAAATGCCTAATACACTGAGCAAGGAGAGAATACTAAAAGCCACAAGAGAAAGGAAGCAAATTACATATAGGGGGAAACCAATCAGATTATGTTCAGATTTTTCAACCCAGACCTTAAAAGCAAGAAGATCCTGGAATAGCATATTTCAAGCTCTGAAAGAAAAGGGATGTCAACCAAGAATCTTATATCCAGCAAAATTAAGCTTTAGATTCGAAGATGAAATAAAAACCTTCCACGACAAGCAAAAGTTAAAAGATTTCACAACTCGAAAGCCAGCACTTCAGAGCATCCTGGGCAACATTTTTCATGAGGAAGAAGAGAAAGATGATAACGAAAATCACCAAAGGGAGATATTAAACTAAAGGAAATACCAATCAGAAGAGAAACCAAATCAAGCTAAAGACCATAATTCAAATAAAAATGGATGGGAATAAAAATCACATCTCAATAATAACCCTGAATGTTAATGGCCTAAACTCGCCAATCAAAAGACACAGATTATCAGAATGGATTAAAAGAAATGACCCAACAATTTGCTGTCTCCAAGAAACACACCTCATAGAAAAAGACATCAACAGACTGAAAGTGAAAGGCTGGGAAAAGTCTTATCACTCACATGGCCAGCGGATCAAGCAGGGGTTTCCATTCTCATATCAAATAAGGTAGACTTCAAACCAAAACTAATCAAGAGGGACAAAGATGGATATTTCTTATTACTCAAGGGAACCATCCATCAACAGGACATAACAATCATAAATCTGTACGCCCCAAATAATGGAGCACCTACATTCATCAAACAAATGCTTCTTAAGTTCAAGAGTAAAATAGACCACAACACAGTTATCCTAGGGGACTTCAACACACCTCTCTCACCAATGGATAGATCATCCAAACAAAAGCTAAACAAAGAAACTTTAAACCTCCTCAAAACAATTAACAATTTAGACCTAACGGACATATATAGAATATTTCATCCCTCAGTAAACGAATACACATTTTTCTCAGCAGCACATGGCTCCTTCTCCAAAATAGACCATATTTTATGTCACAAGGCAACTCTCAGCAAATATAAAAAAAATAGAGATACTACCCTGCATGCTATCGGACCATAAAGGGATGAAATTGGAAATCAACGACAAAACAAGGAATAAGAAAAACTACTCCATCAACTGGAAGCTAAACAACATGCTACTGAATGAACAAGGGGTTGAAGAAGACATCAAAGAGGAGATCAAAAAATTCCTAGAGGTAAATGAGAACACAGATACATCATATAGAAATCTCTGGGACACTATGAAGGCAGTAGTAAGAGGAAAATTCATTGCACTGAGTTCATTCCTTAAGAGGAAAAAAACCCAACAAATAAATGACTTAACATCACACCTCAAAGCATTAGAAAAAGAAGAACAGACCAACACCAAGAGCAGTAGAAGACAGGAAATAATTAAAATCAGAGCAGAAATTAATGAAATTGAGACTAAGGAAACCATTCAAAGAATTGACAAAACTAAAAGTTGGTTCTTTGAAAAAATAAACAAAATTGACAGACTCTTAGCGATGCTAACAAAAAGAAGAAGAGAAAAAACTCAAATTACTAACATTCGTGATGAAAAAGGGAATATCACAACAAACACCTCAGATATACAGAATATAATTAGAAATTACTTTGAAAACTTGTACTCTAATAAAATAGAAAATACTGAATGCATTGACAGATTTCTAGAGTCATATGATTTGCCTAAACTGGATGTGGAGGCTATACACAATTTAAACAGATCAATTACAAGCGAAGAAATAGAAGATGTCATCAAAAAGCTACCAACAAGGAAAAGTCCAGGACCTGATGGGTTTATAGCCGAGTTCTATAAGACTTTCAAAGACGAACTAATACCAATGCTCTTCAAACTATTTCAAGAAATAGAAAAAGAGGGAGCTCTTCCAGACTCTTTCTATGAGGCCAATATTACATTAATTCCAAAGCCAGGCAAAGACACATCCAAAAAAGAAAACTTCAGGCCCATATCTTTAATGAACATAGACGCAAAAATCCTCAACAAAATCCTGGCAAATCGGATACAAAAACATATCAAAAAGATCGTGCACCACGATCAAGTGGGGTTTATCCCAGGGATGCAAGGCTGGTTCAACATTCGGAAATCAATAAACATAATACATCACATCAATAGACTTAAAGACAAAAATCATATGATCATCTCAATTGACGCAGAAAAAGCATTTGACAAAATACAACACCCCTTTATGTTCAAAACACTGGAAAAACTAGGAATACCAGGAACATATCTTAACATTATAAAAGCTATTTATGCAAGGCCCCGAGCTAACATTATCTTAAATGGAGAAAAATTGAAAGCATTCCCTCTAAAAACTGGAACAAGACAGGGATGCCCCCTTTCACCACTGCTATTTAACATAGTACTGGAAACTCTGGCCAGAGCAATTAGACAGACGAAAGAAATTAAAGGGATCCAGATAGGAAAAGAAGAGCTCAAATTAGCACTATTTGCTGATGACATGATAATCTACCTAGAAGACCCAAAAAACTCTACCAGAAAACTTTTACAACTAATAAACGAATTTGGCAAAGTTGCAGGATACAAAATCAATACACATAAGTCAAAGGCATTTGTGTACATCAGTGACAAAGACTCTGAAAGGGAAATGTTGAAAAATACCCCATTTACAATAGCATCAAAAAAAATAAAATACCTGGGAATCAACCTAACGAAAGAGGTGAAAGACCTCTATAACGAAAATTATAGAACACTAAAGAAAGAAATTATAGATGAACTCAGAAGATGGAAAGACCTACCTTGCTCTTGGATAGGTAGAATTAATATTGTCAAAATGTCCATACTACCAAAAGCATTATACAGATTTAATGCAATTCCAATCAAAACCCCAATGTCATTCTTCAAAGAAATTGAAATAGCAGTCATGAAATTCATCTGGAAAAATAAGAGACCCAGAATAGCCAAAGCAATCCTGAGCAAGAAAAGTGAAGCAGGGGGCATCACCATACCAGACTTTAAATTATATTATAGAGCAATAGTAACAAAAACAGCATGGTATTGGCACCAAAATAGACTGGTGTACCAATGGTACAGAATTGAGGATACAGAGACTAATACATATAATTACAGCTATCTTATATTAGACAAAGGTGCCAAAAATGTACAGTGGAGAAAGGATAGCCTCTTCAACAAATGGTGCTGGGAAAACTGGAAATCCATATGCAACAAAATGAAATTAAACCTTTCTCTCTCACCATGCACAAAACTCAATTCAAAGTGGATCAAGGACCTAGGAATTAGACCAGAGACAATACACCTAATAGAAGAAAAAGTAAGCTCCAATTTCCAACATGTTGGATTAGGCCCCAAGTTCCTTAATAAGAATCCTGTAGCGCAAGAATTACTACCAAGAATTAATGAATGGGATAGATTTAAACTAAAAAGCTTCTTTTCAGCAAAAGAAACAATCAGTGAGGTGAATAGAGAGCCAACTAATTGGGAACAAATTTTTAATACATGCACATCAGATAGAGCACTAATCTCTAGAATATATAAAGAACTCAAAAAACTTTACACTAAAAAAACAAATAACCCAATCAATAAATGGGCTAAGGAATTGAGAAGACACCTCTCAGAAGAAGATACACGATTAATCAACAAATACATGAAAAAATGTTCAACATCTCTGGCAATTAGAGAAATGCAAATCAAAACTACTCTAAGATTTCACTTCACTCCAGTCAGAATGGCAGCCATCAAGAACACAAGCAACAATAAATGTTGGAGAGGATGTGGGGAAAAAGGCACACTCATACATTGCTGGTGGGACTGCAAAATGGTGCAACCATTATGGAAAGCAGTATGGAGATTTCTTGGAAAACTGGGAATGGAACCATCCTATGACCCAGCCATCCCACTCCTGGGTCTATTCCCAAAGGACCTAAAAACAGCATATTACAGTGACACAGCTATCTCAATGTTTGTAGCTGCACAATTCACAATAGCTAGGTTGTGGAACCAACCTAGATGTCCCTCAGTAAATGAGTGGATTAAGAAAATGTGGTATATACGCACAATGGAATTTTACTCAGCAATAAAAGAAAACAAATTAATGGCATTTGCAGGTAAATGGATGAAGTTGGAAGACATAATGCTAAGTGAAGTTAGTCAGTCTCAAAAATCCAAGTACCAAATGTTCTCTCTTATATAAGGAGGCTATTTCAAAGTATAGTTGGATGGGGTACATAGGAGGATTAGAGGAACACTAGAATGGTCAAGGGAAGGGAGGGTAAGGGAGGGAGCAAGAGGGGAGGGAGGGGGGAGAAAAAAAAAAGGTGTTTGAATGAGACGGATATCATTTTCCTTAATGCATGATTGAAGACCTGAATTGTACGAATATACTTTGTATACAAACAGTTGTATGTAAAAAGATACTAAATATATGCACTATGAGTTGTACATATTAAAAATTATAAAAATAAAATAAAAAAAAAATTCTTGTCACTGTAAGGAGGTCCAATGAGGTCTCTCCAGTGGCAGAGGAAACCTCTACTCAGACCTTTCAGACCCTTACACAAACCACAGAAAGGAACTTAAAAATGTGTTGGGCTTGAGCAAAGAGAGGAAGAGCATCAGTAGAAAGTGAAAAGTGAATATAGGAACACTCAGAGAATAACGTGGGCAATTTCCAGAATAAGAAGAGACACACCACCAGGGCTTAAGGTCAGTTTTTTTTTTTTTTTATTAGGATGCAAAGGTAGAATATATAATCCAAAGGGACAGGACTTCCCTGGAGATTGGGAAATATTCAGCAAGAAGTTTTCCCACTAGGGAAAGGTTTCCCACTCTGGTCTGGTAGGTTGTTTTCAGCTGATTGATGACACAGTTGATCAAGTCAAGTGTTAGCCCCCAGCCTCATGAAGATAGCAGTGTCTTTCTATTAAAATCTTCTTCCTGCTTTGTTGCATTCCAGAAAATTTACATGGAACTGGAAAGTTATTAAGTAATTTATGGAATTTTTTGGTGCATTTTTACACTTTGGTCTCTTTCTGTCCCTTAAGCTTCTTAGTCCAGGTCAGGAGCAGTTCACAAGTTATTGTTCCACATCCCAACAGGCACATTCTCCTTTACAGACTTAGTTTCCTTAGTATCCCTAAATTTCTGTCTCATTCCCAAGGTCCATTCTTCATTCCCAAGGTCCATCCTCAGATTGGATGATTTTCTAGAGTCATTTTCTAGAATGGCTCACAAAACCAAGAGAAACAACTTTGTTTATTAGCCAGTTTATTATAAAAGCTCTTGTAAAGGATACACTGAATAGCCAGATGAACATGTACATAGGGTGAGGCCAGGGAAGTCTCCAGCACAGGAGTATCTGTCCCTGTGTTGGAGTCTGAGTGGCACCACCCTTGACACATGGATGCATTGTTGTTCATCAACTCAGAGGTCCCTCCAAGTTTTTATGGAGGTTTCACTGTGTAATTATGATTGATTAAATCATTGACGGCTGGCAATTAATCAACTCAACCTTCAGCCCTATTTCATCCCCTGTTTCAACTTTCTACTCATAAAATTTGTTCCTCTGAAAATCTGCCCCCAACCTAAGGTGATCCAGGAACTTTCTAAAAGTTGTCTTATTAATATAAACTCAGATGATTGAAAGGAGATTGTTATTAATAACAAAAGACTCTCCTTTCAACTCTATCAGGAAATTCCAAGGGTTCTAGGAGCTGTTTTCAGGAATCAGGGAGAGAAACCACTTCTCAGGAACATAGGGCACAGACTAAAAATACAGATAAAGATATCAAGTCTAAATCATAAATATGTGTAAAGGTGAGCCTTCTGCACATCACTGGAAGGTGCATCCAAAAAAAAAAAAACAGCAGTGTAAGGTGGCCCATGCCTGTAATCCCAGCAGTATAGGAGCTGAGGCAGGAGTATAACAAGTTCAAAGCCAATCTCAGCAACTCAGCCAGGCCCTAAGCAATGTAGCAAAACACTGTTGCAAAATAAAATTTTAAAAGGGGGGGGGGGGATTGAGGGTGCTGCAGTCGTAGGTCACTGTTGGAGCAAGTGTAAGGCACTGGCTTCAATCCTCAGCATCACATTAAAAAAAAAAAAACTAAATAAATGTATTGTGTCCATCCACAATTAAAGAAGATCATCTAAAACAAAAAAAGGTTGGGGAAGTGACTCAGTGGTTAAGCACCCCTGGGTTCAATCACTGGTGCCAAAAAGAAAGAGAGAGAGAGAGAGAGCCACCTTGCCTTGCAGTGGCCCCTCCAGTACACTTCAACAATAATCTCACATTGAGTCAGATGCCAAAGAAGTGTTTACAAGGTCCAGTTCCAATAACACAAACAAGACCAAGATGGAGTGGATTTGGAACAGAAATGCAATAAAATGATACTTGACTCTGTCCATACCTTTAACTTTATATTTTACGTAGGCACACATGTTACACCATTTTACAAACATTTGAACTTCCATAAAACAGCAAATCTATCATGACAAAGCCACCTCACAAATGAAGAAGTTCTCATCTATTCCCGTAAATAAGGAAAGAAGCACTCACTGTCACTGTATATTACACTGCTGTATTGTTTACTCTTCAAACACAGACAGTCTCATTGACTATATACTGTTAACTAAAAGATAACAATTTGTATACAAAATCATAAATATAAGACAAGCAAGGAAGCAAATGGTCAATATATACAAATACACACACATACACTCCACAAGCAAAGAGAAAATATACAAAGCTATTAGAGTCCTTGTTTCTAGAAGGCCATTGTAGTTATATGGACTTTCTATCATCCAATTCCCATTGTGTGTCATCTCTCCCCCAATCAGAACAATAGGTCATACTTGTTTGCTTGGTGGAGTAAACACAGCTTTATTCTTGCAGGGTCTAAGTCTTCAATAGTCCTATCTCTTCTTGTTTGCTGTGGTTTTCCATTAACCTTTAACATCAGACTTGGAAGTACTCAGAGGAAATAGATTAACTGGACCTATGCTCATGGTCAAAGCTTCTGCAATTCACCTTGCATCTGAAAATTCTTTTTGTCATTTATGTTTACTCTAGTAATTCTTCTCTTTCCTCAGTTGCAGTATTGACACAAAAGGAGAATGGAGGGAACAATCAAAGAGGGTAGCAGGAAGGGTGGATATGATCAAAGCACATTATATGCATGTATGAAATTGTCACAATAAAACCCAATATTTTTACATTGAATTTGTGCTAATAGCTATTTTTTTATTCAAAGTTGTTGTATATGACAGTAGAATGCATTACAATTCATAATACACATATAGAGCACATTTTTACATACCTCTGGTTGTATACAAAATATATTCATACCATTTTTGTCTCTATACATGCACTTAGGGTAATGATATCCCTCTCAATCTACCCCCTTACCCCCTCCCTTCCCCTCCCTCCCCATTGACCGTTTTAGTGTTCCTATAATCCTCCTATGCTCCTCTTCCCAACCTCACTGTTAATCAGCCTCCCTATATCAGAGAAAACATTTGGTATTTGGATTTTTGAGATTGGCTAACTTCTTTAAGGGGGGGGGGGGATCTATTCCCTTTATTTTTAATTCCCTGGATTAACACATCACAACATTCTCAATGGTACCACAAATTTACTGCGGTGTGGAAAAAATAGGTATGTTCCATTCATCCCAGAATAATAAGTAAATAACATAGAATGTTGAACTCTTCACTTGAAACTCTATCATTCATAGTAGTTTAGAGTGAAATATCCTCCAAAGCCTCATGTGTTAAAAGTTGATCCCCAGCTGGTGGCCTGTTTGGGAGGTGGAAGAAATTTAGGAGATGGGGACTAGGAAACAGGCCGGAAGTAGGTAACTGTGGCTGTGTCTTTGAAGACTGTGTCTTGTCCCTAGCCCCTTATCTCATGTCTCCCTCCCTCCCCTATCTATCTCTCTCTGTCTCTCTCTCTCTCTCCCTCCCTCCCTCCCTCCTTCCCTCCCTCATTAGTAGCCTTTTGTTTACCATGAGGTGAGCCACTTGCTCCACCACCTATTCCCTGTCATGACATGGGAAACAATGGAGCCAGGCAACTGTGGACTGAAACCTCTAAGACTCTGAGGAAAATAAATCTCCCCTCCTTTAGTTTTATTTTCTCACAGAGAAAAAAAAAATTAAAGGTAACAAACACACCTATCCAATTCCCTGGAAATTTGTGGTTGATAAACTTTCTGTCATCTGATAATCCAAATCTACAAAAATAGAACTGGAAACCATTCTCAACTTCAAGTTTCCTCTACACATATTCCAGCCCAGCAATGTAATCTTGGGTTTGTTTGATTTGTTGTTTGGGGTTTTTTTTGTTTGTTTGTTTGTTTTTGAGACTGGCTACCACTATATTGCCCAGGCTAGTCTCAAAATTATAAGCTAAGGTGATCCTCCTGCCTCCACAGTAGCTAAGACTACAGGTCTGTGTGTATACCTGTCTGAAATGCTTTTTAATACCAAAAAAAAAAAAAAATGGATCCTCATAAATTCGATACTCCCTAAACCAGTTCTAAAACAGTCAACTTTTATCTTCTGCTATCTGAATATAAGACATGAACTGAATTTCATAACCACACATCTGAAGTCTGAACACAGAACAGGAGGACAAGCCCACTGAGGCTTCCAAGTCTTGTCTCAGGGGATTTTGCCACAGGGAGGCTGTAGCCCCAGGGAGAGCCTCAGTAAAGGATCACAGACAGCAAGGGACCCTGTGGGGACAAAACCTTGGAGTGTCAGGGAAGTAAATGGAGATTCAGCCTCTGAATGAGCACCATGAACACCACAGCCTGAGTTGAACCCCTCTCACGTGGGCTGCTCACGGTCTCCTCCAAAGGAGAAGAATCATTAAGGGGTGTAGGGAGCCCCTCAGACCCACTTGCCATGGAGCAGATGGTCATGGACACATCTCCATGCACAAAACTAAAGTATGGAAAGAGAGTTCCAGAGAAGGAAGCTGGAGGGAAAGAGAAAATGTGGGACCCATCAATCATGTTATAGAAGGAAACATCCCCTGCACTGTAGTCCAAGAAAATCCCCACCCTGCAAAGATCCTTCCTAGGATTCAAAGGATCAATCCCAGCACCATATCTATCATCAAACTTCCCAATAACCCAAAAGCCCCATTCTGGTACTTCCCTTTGCCAGCCTTCTCTGCTCACATCATTTCTACAGACTCCCAGTGTCCACGTGCTGAATGATGGATTCTCTATCTCCACTTCCCAGTAGCATCTTCCTGATGTGATGCCCTCAAGACCCAACACACTGCATTTTACATTAGGGTTCACAGAGGGACACTTTCAGGTTAGATGCATCTTTTCATGAGAGACAGAAAGGTTTTCATGAGCAGAGTCTGGATCCAGAGTGACAGGCCCTGTTGAAAGAGTTATCAATCATGCAAGGTCCTCCCCTCCCTCAAAACAAAGCACACAGCCACCCAGCATCTCAGAGCCACATAGATGCATGAGCTGAGGAGTGGATAAGCCTCATGAGATAAGAGTCTTGTAATTCAAGCCCACTTGCTCAACCAGGAGAAGGGGCCAGAAAGCTCATTTGGGGGTAGACTTGTGACAGGACCCTTGAGAACCAGTACCAGTTTTGTGACCATCACTTCTGCCATTGCAACACCACTGGTGATGCCAGCATCTGAATCCCAACAGATAACTTAAGGAGAAGCCAGAAGCCATGAGGGCAACAGGAGGAACATCTAGAAGTACACAGTCACTCTCAGGCTTGGAACTGTTCCTTCCGCCAATCTACAAGAGAACCACACATTGCATGTCAGGGATTTGCAGAGTCTGTACATATCAAGGTCAGCACCCAGTCTTCTGAAATATAGCAATGTGGGAGGAAAAAGGTAAAATCTGTTTGAAAACATTCAGCTGCTGTATTTATTTCTTACACACACACACACACACACACACACACACACACACATACACACACCACTCACACATCCTGCTGCAGCCTTCCCATGAACACAAAGTCAAAAATCTTAAAACCCTGGGGTCAAAATGCTGGACATCAATCTGAAAAGTCACTGATCAGATTTCACTACCATATAATGCTTTCTCAACACACAGACACACAACAATCCTGAAAACTAGGTTATCTTGACATATAATTGAGGTTATCAAAATTTCCAAGACCTCCATTTACTCATAAAGAACTGACTGCACTGAACTTGTAAGGTTACCTCAAAACCATGAGGAGAGATTTACATCTAGCTTAGCTGAACTTGGAGGATAACTATAAATGATGAATGCAGGGAACTTAGAGAAATCTAGCCCAGCTAGGTGGCAGTGGAGATGGTTTTAGGATGGGAGAGAAAGAAGTTCAAAGCAGGAAACAAATACATCCAGTGAGAGGTCAACACTAGTGACTTTGCTTCCACTTTTCATAGGCCAATGAGAGCAAAAACATCCTTATATATATGAAAGAACCCAAAAATATTGGACCTAGTCATTTGCCTCCCACAAGAACTGCCTAAAGAGATTGAAAAATTCCAGCTGTGATAGAACCCATAGTCCTAAACTCCATAAAGTGTGATATGTTAAATACATGACTAGGCAACTTTACAAATGTGATTAAGATTCAGGTTCTTGAGCAAGGGAGATTATTCTGGATTCTCTGGGTAAGTCCAAATGAATCACATGAACTCTTGAAAACAGAGACCTTTCTTGGCTGTGGTCAGAGAAACAGACAGAATCACAGAAACAAGGTCAAAAACAGGCTGAGTTGCTGGCTTTGAAGATGGAAAAACAGGCCCCCAAATGAAGGAATATAGATGGCCTCTTGAAACTGGACAAGAGCCTCCAGAAAGAAACAAACTTGTCCATACCTTCTTGGAATGCTGACCAGCAAAGATGTAATATAATATATTTATGTTGGTTTAAGGCACTGTTTATAGTAATTTGATACCAAATAGAAAACTAATATGCCTACATAGGTGCCACACCCAATGTATAATAAAGCACTGGCAGAGAAATGTGCTTGCAGAAAGCAGAAATATCCCTGTCTCCTGCACAAAGGAAGCTAGGATCCTGAAAATCTCACATGCTCTGCTAGATGGTGAAGAAACAGATAGACATCCACTGAGCCAGTGAACCAGGAAGGTCTGAAGTTCAGAAGAAAAAGCCCAATTGCAACCAGGAATAAGTGACCCAGACCTTGAACTCTACCTCAGAGTCAGGGGAATGGGGACCAAGCAATGAGAAGAGACCTGCCTTTTCTCAGAGGGCACCAACTCAAGGGTCTTATGAACCAGTTCAGACTAGCCTTCCAATGGTGAGGACCTGAAAAGCTAAGAGAAAACATGGTCCCTCTTCACCCACTGTCCTGAGGCCACATAGGTCTCCTTCAACCTCCTTATTCCCTTTTGGGAAGATAGGAAGGTCATTGACCAAAGCAAAGTCTACGTATGTCATACACTCCAAAATAACTTCAATTGGAAAGCTTTTGTCTCCAATAGGGCAGATCCTCATGAACAAGATTAGAATGATTAAAATAATAAATGAACAACATTTCATCTTTCTTAAAGATTTGTGTTTAAATTTGTGCCCCCCCCATTTCCACTAATACAGATTCAATCATATACATTGGTATTTCCATCTTTGTGGAGTTGCTTGATAGAAACTAGATCATATAAAATGGCTGAGCAGACCCAGATGGCCCTTGCAGAAAAGCAGATTTTGCTCATTTTCACCAAGACATTAGTTGGTATACAATTATATTTTTCTATACAATAACTGACTGAGATTATCAAAGAAGAAGAAAGGGGATGAAAAGGAAGCAGTCAGGGGAGAAAAGGAGAAGTGAAAGAAAAAAAAAAATACTTTTGAGACTTTCCAGTGTGTCAAGTACTATGCTATGCACCTTAATGCACTCTTCACATAATTTCAACAGAAAATTTTAATTTATAACTCATTGTTACAATTTCATGAATGAGATCAGACATTTGTCCACCTCACACTATAGATCTGTCAATATGAAAGTGCTGATTCTAGTATAGCAATGGAGTTTATTCTTACAAAATAAAAGAGCATGCAAGTTATACAGGAAAACATAGAGACATTAATTCAGCAGATAATGGGTTATGGTAAAAAAAAAAAAAAGGACTATTTAATCCTTCTTTTTAAATAAACATGACCCCAGGAAAATCATTAAGTTTCTCAAAGAGTGTTCCTCATACATCTGATCCCAAAGCCTCCTTGACACCACAGCTCACCCTTCTCTGTCTCTCACAGTCTATATCCCTGATGTGAAAAAAAAAAATCCAGAGGAGGAAAAGGACATATTATAGAAATTCAGATGGTACAAGTCCTTAACTCACCCCCAAAATTAAAGAGTCTTGTGTATAATCTTTCATAGCACTGGAAACTGCCTTTGCATATGCCTGTCCTAATTGCTAATGGAAGGTTGAGGTGGTCTTATTATCACAGGCAAACTCAATGAAATTGTTACTTAGAAATGTCTCAATGGAATTCACACACACACACACACACAACGCATTCACTAAACTCTCTCAAAGATGTATCTGCAAATCCTCTTCACACTCAACTCAAACCACCTTGGATGTGATTTTCCAGCTCACACTGCTTCAGCACACCAAAATTTCTATGTGAATCGTGGGCAATAACCTCTCCTTCTCAACTCCTTTCTCATCCCACATCATGCTTTCTTCTCTGATTTGTTCCCCACCCTTCCTCAGGTAAACAATTTTAAACTCTCCAAGTTTCTCCTTTTATGATCTTCACATATTAAAAAAAAAAAAAAACATGAAAGACAAAGTCCAACAGGCAGAGCAATTCCTCTGAAAAGCAGAGAAAATTGTTGTGAACATTATAACTTACATTTTGTTCCTGTAACATAAACACAAACATAGACTATTGCATTTAATTTCAAGTGGTTCACAGACCCCCTAAGCATCCTAGACCCCAAATTCAGAACACCAGAAATTCATTTGTGAGCAGCCAAGGTGCTTAGAAGAAACCCAGCTAGGACAGTGAGTCAGAGGATAGGTGGCTGAGAGAAGACCAATATCCACAGGAACAGGAAGAAACAAAAAAGCAAACCTGAACCCAAAGGGTATTTGGTCCCGACCTATCAGGAGATGAGACATCAGAAAGGACACATGGGCCCAGAGTATCTGAAGCCTGTTTCCCAGTTACTGCAATGTCACATCAGTTGCAGAGAGCCAGCATGGCACTTACCATATGTGTGACCCACCAGTGGCCTGGGAAGAACTTACTGACCCTTCCAATCCCAGGTAGGTCAGGTCCATGTATGGTCAAGGGTGAAACAGGTGAGTCCCAGTGGAACGGATTTCAGAACTGGGTCATGGGAAAAGGCCTAGAGGTCTCAAAGGTCGACCTCTGCCCTTGAGAGAATTAGAGAGGGGCCTAGGGCAGGAGAGGCCCCATCCAGTACCAACAGGCAACCCTGTTCCTCTTCTGTCACAAAGACTCCTTCCCCTAGGCAGGCCCAGGCCCTCTGCTCTCTAATAACCACCAAGAAATACTTAGGCACACCATTCACTGAGGGTCATCTTACCTTGAACATTTCATACTTCATTTCCATGATGATTTAGTATGATACCATGAGGTGGTTCTCACTGTCCTCATTCTAGAGCTGAGAGATGGAGCTTCCACAATATGTGGAACCTGTCCAAGGTCATATAGTCACATGGACAAACACTGACAGGAGCACGTCTGCCCCAAGGCAGACCTAAACCTGAAAGAGTTGGGGGCACAAGCGCTAGAGGTGCAGGGACCTGGGGGAGAAAAAGAGAAGGCACAGAGTATATCAGAACTTCTATTATAAAAGCTTTATTCTTACATCTATTTGTTTTTATAAGCTGAATGACACGTATACATATTTGTTAGCTGCATGTTCAAAATACATAACTTTAAAAGGAGGGCATGTGGGGCTGGGGTTGTGGCTCAGTGGAAGAACACTTGTTAGCATGTGTGAGGCACCTGATTGGATTCTCAGCACCACATATAAATAAATTAAATAAAAGTTCATTGACAACTAAAACTTATTTTTAAAAAGGAGGACATATCTGGGACTGTTTGAAAACTGCCTCTCAGAGAGGAAGGAAAAACATGCACCCAGCAAGAAGGTGCACCATGGATGCCAGAGCACTCTTGTGCCAATGGAAAGGCCACCCAGGCAGTCTCGCCCTGTTTCCTCTGCCTCTGCTGCCACCTTGTGGCTAAATTGTGGGTCAGAGAAAGGGCAGTTCCCAGAAGGAAGACAGAGAGGGACTGTGGAGGTGCAGACAAGAGATCTTAAAAATGTATGGGCCTGGGGTTGTGGCTCAGTGGAAGAGCGCTTGCCTAGCATGTGTGAGGCACCGGTTTCAATCCTCAGCCCACATTAAAAAAAAATATTAACAAATTTAAGCTAAAAACAAAAAGAAATCTTAAAAATGTGGAAAGGATCAAAGGAAACAAGATATAAAATACCTGATGCTGTAGGATTCCAAACATATGAAGTTAAAGAATAGGCAGACGGAAGCTGTGGTGACAGAAGTCAAATGAGGAGCTCCCTGCAAGCTGAGGAGAGAGTTAAGACAGGAAGAGACAGCAGGGAGCCTCCTGGGGTGGGGAAGGCTTCATATCTTTATCTGGGGTGCTTCCTCAGCTATACTCACATGTAAAATATATAACTGGAAACTGGAGATCACTGCATTCATTCATCTTCAACATTAAAAAAAGAAGAAGAAGAAGAAAAAGCCCAGAACAGTGGCACACACCTGGAATCCTGGCAGCACTGGAGGCTGAGACAGGAGGATCACAAATTGGAGGCCACACTCAGCAATTTAGTGAGGAAGTAAACAACTGAGCAAACATGTTCTCAAAAAAAAAAAAAAAAAACGGGGCTGGGAATGTGCCTCAGTGATTAAGCAGTCCTGGTTCAATCCCTACTTAAAAAAAAAAAAAAAAAAATACAAGGAAAGAGTTTATGGGAGAGGGGAAGAGGGGGGAAAAAAACTATTCAATTTACACAAAATTGTTAGGCAGATAAAACTTATGGCCGGGCATGGTGGTGCACTCCTGTAATCCCAGCACTTGGGAGGCTGAAGCAGGAGGATCGAGAGTTCAAACCCAGCCTCAGCCATGGCGAGGCACTTAGCAACTCAGTGAGACCTTGTCTCTAATAAAATACAAATAAGGGCTGGGGATGTGGCCCAGTGGTTGAGTGCCCCTGAGTTCAATCTCCAATACAAAAAAAAAGAAAAGAAAAAAAAAGAATTATGTATGGTCAAAATAACCCTGGAAAATCCTTACAGCACACATCAAGGCTACATATGTTATTTCAACTTCATTATTTGATTGATGTCCAGTTTCCTCCAGAATATACATTTTATGGTGCTGTGCATGTGGTCCCAAAGCCTGAGATTACTGTGCCTGTCATATCATGGCCATTTAATAAATATTTGTTCAGTGACTATAACTGCTCACATGGATTGCCCTGATGCTTTGAGGTGATTCAGCTCATCAAGGTGGGAGGGAGCACATGCAGGAGCAAAACCTATCATCTCATGGCCAAGAAGTGAAAGAGACAAAGAGAAAAGGGTCCTAAAATCTCCTTCAAGGGTATACCCACAGTGACCTAAAGACCTCCTGCTGGGCCCCACTTTCTAAAAGCTCCACCACCTCCCATTGACACCAAGATGGAGCCAACCTTTAAATGTGGGGACATTTAACACCCAAAATACAGTAGCATGGTACTACTCCTGGTACTAAGACCAGAGAGATCCCGCCACTATTGTCCCTCAGAAAAATGACACAGCACTTAATAGAGCAAGCAAAATTCCCACAATACACTCAACAGTGAATCCAGTCAGATCATCATTTGTAACACTTACTAGTGTGCACCAGGGAAAAATGCCAAAGTCCACATCAAAGGAGCAATCTTCAGGGGGAATGAGAAGAAGTGAATCAGGAACCCAAATTTCTGCTGCCCTTGCTCCTTCAGAGGTAACTTGATAAAGGAACAGAAGGGCTGTGTGCACTTCCTTATGGTGCTCAGCTCAGAGAAACTTTCATAAAGTATCCTGCTGGTACTGAAGAGGATGATTACACGGATTAAGTCTTGGCCAAAAAGGATTATTAGAGCATCCCTCCAACCCTACTGGAAAGGCCATGTGGATAGTCAAAGGTACAAGATTAGAGGAAAGAAAGAAGGAAAGAATAAAGAACCCAGTGAAAGTGAAAGATTAATGAACTCCCTCAGAACCAATGAGGAGACATCTGGTCTGAGCCTAACCCAAGAGACTCAGATTTTTCTCCAGAGCTTTGGGTGGTGGGAGAACACATAGGAGGTCCCAAGGAAGGAAAACAAAAGCCATTAGGGGAGAATGACTCTTGAGATCAGAAACTAACTCCCCCAAACATCCCTTGACCTTTCTGAGAGTCCCCTTCTCTCTGGCTAAAGTACATACATCAGAGGTCCTCCTCCCTGAGGCAAAGAAAGAGGCAGAAAGGTGAGTGGAAAAGGTGATGGATAACAAGCAAAGGTTCATACAGAGAAGGAGGCAAAGAAAACATTAGCCAAGGACGTTGTGATGAAGTGGAAACTGGAAGGTACTCAGCTGTGTGGAAGACCAACATAAGAGAATGAGAAGGGGGTCCACGGTTATAAGATTAGAAGCTTCCAAGTTAGAATAGAGGATCTGAATTCCAGACCTGTGGGGATAATCCAGAAAAGTCTCTTGCTCTCTTTACTCTTTTGTTAATTCTGCAGGGGAAAAAATATCTGGGTATGTTGCAACTTAGATTTCAATGTTTCATATTTTCAAATTAATTAAAAGGCATTTTATAATGTGTTCATCTTAAAAAATTACCAATATTTACAATAATTACAACTAATATGAAAGTTTTTATGAAATTGATCTCTTGAAAGAAAGAAAATACTATATAGTTTTCATAGTCATAAATATCTTTCATGCTAAGCAACAATACTGACCAAGTTACATTACATGCATTTGTGAATTTGTGACAATGAGTCCCACTATTATGTATAATTATAATGCACCTATAAAAATGAGAAAAAATTATATATGTATATGTATTTCATTCCTCAAACAAACCACATTCACTCATTCAGATGTTTTTCTTTCTTTTTCCCTTGAGTTTTAATGAATGGTAGTTCTGAATAACATACTACACCAGTTAGGGGCAAGAAATCTTTTATAAATCTATTCTGATACTAAAATAGTAAATAAATAAGACTGAGAAAAGTATAGAAATCAAATAACTTATTTAATTAGTTAATCAGTATTAGAATTTGTACTATTATAGGCTGATTCACAGAGTATAAGGAACAGGATGCTTATTGTGCACCAAGAAATACAATTTAAATTAAAGATGCTATGATCCAGCAATCCCACGACAAGTAATATCTCCAAGGGAAAAGAACTCAGTGTGGCAAAGAGATATCTGCACTCCCATGTTCATTGAGGTGCTATTCACAATTGTCAAGGTACAGATCAACATAGATGTCCATAGATGGATGAATAAAGAAAATATATGTACACACACACAAACACAAACACACACATTCACATACATACAGGTAATACATAAACTTTGTATTGACCTATTAATTCTCCAGTGTGACACTAAAAGGACATAAAACACAACTCTTTAAACTTATTATGTTTAAATAATTTTCCTTGACAATATGAAGAATGGAAGCTATGAATAATATTGAGGTAGATCTAAGATAGGAATAAAACATGACACACACACACACAAAAAAAAAAAAAAACAGACTGAGTAGAACTGCTCCAACAAGGACCTACAGCAGCCATTCTGTGTGTTCAGTGAAGCAGAGCTGGCCTATGGGGTTAAGTTCACACCCCCTTATAAAATGTGGGGGGCATTGCAGAACCTGAGCCTATAGAGAAGCACCAAGAGGCTTTTGGAGAAATGAGCTCTGCCCTAAAACAGAGAGGATAGGATTTCAAGGATCTACACCATGGATTTGGATGTAATAAATGTAGCCAGGGGAAAAAGTCTTCCTTCTGTATAATCAAATGTTTCCCTTACAACAAAATTAAAAATCTCAGAAAAACACTTTGAAACCTTGATCAGTATAACTTTCAAAGAGAAACTCATTGAAATATGTATGCCTAGGTCACTTATAAATCAGAGCAATGTTAACAAAGCTTTACAAATAGTGAGGACATTAAGCAATCTCACTGGACTAAGGCAGCCTGTACACTTCTTAGAAAGATTATTTTTATTTTGTATGGATAAAATCATGTTATCTGCATACCATCCATTCTCTGTCAAGGAAGTGTGCCTGTAGCTCATTCAAAAATAATGTAGTTCATGGCCGGGCGTGGTGGCGCATGCCTGTAATCTCAGCACTTTGGGAGGCTGAGGCAGGAGCATTGCGAGTTCAAAGCCAGCCTCAGCAATGGCGAGACACTTAGCAACTCATTGTGACCCTGTCTCTAAATAAAATACAAAAAAGGGCTGGGGATGTGACCCAGTGGTCGAGTGCCCCTGAGTTCAATCCCTGGTACCACAAATAATAATAATAATAATAATGATGATGATGTAGTTCATAAATGTACAGGCGAAATGGAAAGGAGGATATGACATGTAATATTGTTCTGTTGTTTTTAAATACTTTATATGGTAAAATGCCCCAAAAATAGCATCTCATTCAAATACAAATATATATACTGCTATGGTCACTGTTCTCAGGAAGATGTAAGTAGTCTCTGGCTCCTCAACAGTTCATTGTAGTGTATCTTAAGTCCAACCAGAGGTTCTCTGGTTTCAGTCATTTATCGAAGCTAAAATCATACTATGACGATACATGAAGAGGGCTGGGGATATAGCTCAGTTGGTATAATGCTTGCCTTGCATGCACAGGCCCTGGGTTCAAGCCCCAGCACAAAAACAAAACCAAGATACATGAAGAAACAGAGCAAGTGGAAACCGAGATTGATGATGGCTTCTTTCGTGTTGTCACTTCAGTTGCCCTCAATTATTTATTTCTGTTGGATCAAACAAACCCATGTTGCCACTTGGTACCATAATGAACCAATATATATTCCAAGTAGCAAAAGGAAACTTGAGAGGAAATATGAAGCAAGCATTAATACAGTGACAATGGTATGGCCAAGCAATCTGAGCAACATGATCTAGCATTAATATAATCATATTCTAAGTCAGACTATATAATTCTCAAGTAGACTGAGAGGGAGATGAGGGCACAACAATTGTGGAGTGAGAAGACTAACACTACTACCACCATCCTCCTCCTTCTGATCTTCTTCTGTTGCTGACACTCCATCCATCAAACATCAGTAATATATTTACATATAGAAAATACTTAAAATTCACACAAAAAATCAAAATAGTTATATAACATTATGGTTGCAGTTAACCATTTTAGTAAATTGATAAATGCCTCAATTATTCTTTATGACATGCTGTGACCTCTTTATGACTCAGTGACCTCCACCAAAGGATACCAAGTTGGTTTGATGCTTTTATCAAAGTCCAGAAACCACACAAATCATTTGCACAAGGAAAACTTAATATACACTTATTCATGCCTGAAGCTCCAAGTTTAACCCCCAGCACTGAAAAAAAGAAGAAGAAGAAGAAGAAAAGAAGAAGAAGAAGAAGAAGAAGAAGAAGAATTAACTAGTAAAAGGTGGTAACATACTAAAAGAAGTGAAAGAAGGCTCCAAATAATGCAGAAATGGCATATATAGCAAGCAGATACTAACTCTTGGAAGAGGCAAGTAGCCAAAAAAGGAAGAAATATAGGATAGGAGCCCCAGTGAGACTGTGGGGCAGAGCACATTGGGTTCTATGGGACCATGGCCCACTGGAAGGTTGAAAGGGATCGATAATGCTCCAACTAACCAGGTGTCCTCTTTCATAACACCCCCAGGGACACTTCTGACACCAAATGTATCGGGTTTTCAACACAAAGTTACTCTCCAATTCTCTGCACATATCTGGGTGTCTTATAATTCAATTAAGGAATTAGAAGAGACTCCACAGGTTAAGAGGACCCCACAGACTTGCAAGTAGGCCCCACATGACAATCACAAGATGGCTCCTCACGTTACCACCTGTTTCTGAAATTCCTGTCACTGTAAGGACATCCAATGAAGTCTCTCCAGTGGCAGAGGAAACCTCTACTCACACCATTCAGACCGTTACACAAACCACAGAAAGGAACTGAAGGATGTGTTGGGCTTTAGCAAAGAGAGGAAGAGCATCATTAGAAAGTGAAAAGTGAATATAGGAACCATCAGAGAATAACCTGGGCAATTTCCAGAGCAAGAAGAGACACACCACCAGGGATTAAGGTCAGTTTTTTTTTTTTTTTTTTTTATTAGGGTGCAAAGGTAGAATATATAATCCAAAGGGATAGGACTTCCCTGGAGATTGGGAAATATTCAGCAAGATGGTTTCCCACTAGGGAACCTGGTCTGGTAGGTTGTTCTCAGCTGATTGATCAGGCAGTTGATCAAATCAAATGTTAACCCCTAGCTTCATGAAGACAGTAGTCTCTTTCTATTAAAATCTTGTTCGTGCTTTGTTGCATCCTAGAAAATTTACATGGAACTGGAAGGTTATTAATTTATGGAACTGTTTGGTGCATTTTTACATTTTGGTCTCTGTTTTTTAAGCTTCTTAGTCCAGGTCAGGAGAAGTTCACAAGTTATTGTTCCACATGCCAACAGGCACATTTATCCTTTACAGACTTAGTTTCCTTAGTATCCCTAAATTTAAATCTCATTCCCAAGAACCATTCTTCATTCCCAAGGTCCATCCTCAGATTGGATGATCTTCTAGAGTTATTTTCGAGAATGGCTCACAAAACCAAGAGAAACAATTTTGTTTATTAACCAATTTATTATAAAAGATCTTGTAAAGGATACAGTGAATAGCCATGTACATAGGGTGAGGCCAGAGAAGTCTCCAGCACAGGAGTATCTGTCCCCGTGTTGGTGTCTGAGAGGCACCACCCTGACACATGGATGCATTGTTGTTCATCAACTCAGAAGGTCTCTCAAGGTTTATATGGAGGTTTCACTGTGTAATTATGATTGATTAAATCATTGACTGCTGGCAATTAATCAACTCAACCTTCAGCCCTATTTCATCCCCTGTTTCAACTTTCTACTCATAAAATTTGTTCCTTTGACAACCTGCCCCCATCCTAAGGTGACCCAGGGACTTTCTAAAGTTATCTTATTAACATAAAGTCAAATGATTGAAAGGAGATTGTTATTAATAACAAAAGACTCTCCTTTCAACTCTATCAGGAAATTCCCAGGGTTCTAGGAGCTGTTTTCAGGAATCAGGGAGAGAAACCACTTCTCAGGAACCTAGGGCACAGACTAAAAATACAGATAAAGATATCAATATGGACAGCTCTTACTATGTCACAAAAAGGTGAGCCTTCTGCACATCACTGGAAGGTGCATCAAAAAGGAAAAACAGCCCAGTAAGGTGGCCTGTGCCTGTAATCCCAGCAGTGTAGGAGGCTGAGGCAGGAGTATAACAAGTTCAAAGCCAATCTCAGCAACTCAGCCAGGCCCTAAGCAATATAGCAAAACACTGTTTCAAAATAAAATTTTAAAAGGGTTGGGGGGATTGAGGGTGCTGCAGTTGTAGGTCACTGTTTGAGCAAGTGTAAGGCACTGGCTTCAATCCTCAGGACCACATTTTAAAAATAAACTAAATAAATGTATTGTGTCCATCCACAACTAAAGATTATCTAAATCAAAGAAAGGTTGGGGATGTGGCTCAGTGTTTAAGTACCCCTGGGTTCAATCCCTGGTACCAAAAAGAAAGAAAGAAAGAAAGCCACCTTGCCTTGCAGCGGCCCCTCCAGTACACTTCACCAATAATCTCACATTGTGTCAGAGAGCAAAGAAGTGTTTACAAGGTCCAGTTCCAATAACACAAAGAAGACCAAGATGGAGTGGATTTGGAACAGAAATGCAATAAGATGATACTGGACTCTGTCCATACCTTTGACTTTATATTTTATGTAGGCACACATGTTACACTATTTTACAAACATTTGAACTTCCATAAAACAGCAAAATATCATGACAAAGCCACCTCACAAATGAGGAAGTTCTCATCTATTCTCCTAAATAAGGAAAGAATCACTCACAGTCACTGTATACTACACTGCTGTATTATTTACTCTTCAAACACAGTCTCATTGACTATACTGTTAACTAAAAGATAACAATTTGTATACAAAATCATAAATATAAGACGAGCAAGGAAGCAAATGGTCAATATATACAAATACACACACATACACTCCACAAGCAAAGAGAAAATATACAAAGCTATTAGAGTCCTTGTTTCTAAAAGGCCATTGTAGTTATTTGGACTTTCTATCATCCAATTCCCATTGTGTGTCATCTCTCCCCCAATCAGAACAATAGGTCATACTTGTTTGCCTGGTGGAGTAAACAGCTTTTTTCTTGCAGGGTCTAAGTCTTCAATAGCCCTTCAATAGCCCTGTCTCTTCTTGTTTGCTGTGGTTTTCCATTAACCCTTAACATCAGAATTGGAAGTATTAAGAGGAAATAGATTAACTAGACCTATGCTCATGGTCAAAACTTTCTGCAATTCACCTTGCATCTGAAAATTCTTTTTGTCATTTATGTTTACTCTAGTAATTCCTATCTTTCTTCAGTTGCAGTATTGACACAAAAGGGGAATGGAGGGAACAATCAAAGAGGGTAGCAGGAAGGGTGGATATGATCAAAATACATTGTATGCATGTATGAAATTGTAACACTAAAACTCAATATTTTTTACATTGAATTTGTGCTAACAGCTATTTTTTTCTTTTTTTATTCAAAGTTGTATATGACAGTAGAATGCATTACAATTCATAATACACATATAGAGCACATTTTTACATATCTCTGGTTGTATACAAAATATATCCATACTATTTTTGTCGCCATACATGCACGTAGGGTAATGATATCTCTCTCAATCTACCCCCTTACCCCCTCCCTTCCCCTCCCTCCCCATTGACCTTTTTAGTGTTCCTCTAATCCTCCTATGCTCCCCTTCCCAACCTCACAGTTAATCAGCCTCCCTATATCAGAGAAAACATTTGGCATTTGGAATTTTGAGGCTGGCTAATTTCATTTAAGGGGGGATCCATTCCCTTTATCCTTAATTCCCTGGATTAACACATCACAACATTCTCAATGGTACCAGAAATTTACTGAGGTGTGGAAAAATTGGTTGTACCATTCATCCCACTATAAGAAGTAAATAACATAGAATGTTGGACTCTTCGCTTGAAACTCTATCATTCATTATAGTTTAGAGTGAAATGTCCTCCAAAGCCTCATGTGTTAAAAATGGTTCCCTAGTTGGTGGCCCTTTTGGGAGGTGGAAGAAACTTTATGAGATGGGGACTGGGAAACAGGAAGGAAGTAGGTAACTGTGGCTGTGTGTTTGAAGACTGTGTTTTGTCCCTAGCCCCTTATGTCTCTCATTTCCTCCTCCCTCCCTATCTCTCTCTCTCTCTCTCTCTCTCTCTCTCTCTCTCTCCCTCCCTCCATCCATCCTTCCCTCCCTCATTAGTAGCCTTCTGTTTGCCATGAGGTGAGCAACTTGCTCCACCACCTGTTCCCTGTCATGACAGGGGAAACAATGGAGCCAGGCAACTGTGGACTGAAACCTATAAGACTCTGAGGAAAATAAATCTCCCCTCCTTTATGTTGATTTTCTCAGTATTTTATCATAGAGAAAAAAAAGTAACAAACACACCTGTCCAATTCCCTGGAAATTTTTGGTTGATAAACTTTCTGTCATCTGATGGTCCAAATCTACAAAAATAGAGCTGGGGACCATTCTCAACTTCAAGTTTCCTCTACACACATTCTAGCCCAGCAATGTAATCTCAGGTTTGTTTCATTTGTTGTTTTGGGGGGGGTTGTTTGTTTGTTTGTTTGTTTGTTTGTTTGTTTTTGAGACTGGGTACCACTATATTGCCCAGGCTTGTCTCAAACTTATAAGCTAAGGTGATCCTCCTGCCTCCATAGTAGCTAAGACTACAGGTCTGTTCTGCCATACCTGTCTGAAATATTTTTACTACCAAAAAAAAAATGGATCCTCATATTTAAATTCCATAATTCCTAACCCAGTTCTAAAACAGTCAACTTTTATCTTCTGCTATCTGAATATAATATGAACTAAATTTCATAACCACACATCTGAAGTCTGAACACAGCACAGGAGGACAAGCCCACTGAGCCTTCCAAGTCTCATCTCAGAGGATTTTGCCACAGGGAGGCTGTAGCCCCAGGGAGAGCCTCAGTAAAGGATCACAGACAGCAAGGGACCCTGTGGGGACAAAACCTTGGAGTGTCAGGGAAGTAATGGAGATTCAGCCTCTGAAGGAGCACCATCAACACCACAGCCTGAGCTGAACCCCTCATGTGGGGTGCTCAGGATCTCCTCCAAAGGAGGAGAATTGTTAAGGGGTGTAGGGAGCCCCTCAGACCCACTTGCCATGGAGCAGATGGTCATGGACACATCTCCATACATAAAATTAAAGTATGGAAAGAGAGTTCCAGAGAAGGAAGCTGGAGGGAAAGAGAAAATGTGGGACCCATCAATCATGTTATAGAAGGAGACATCCCCTTCACTGTAGTCCAAGAAAATCCCCACCCTGCGAAGATCCTTCCTAGGATTCACACGATCATTCCCAGCACAATATCTATTATCAAACTTCCCAATAACCCAAAAGCCCCATTCTGGTACTTCCCTTTGCCAGCCTTCTCTGCTCACATCATTTCTACAGACTCCCAGTGTCCACTTGCTGAACGATGGATTCTCTATCTCCACTTCCCAGTAGCATCTTCCTGATGTGATGCTCTCAAGACCCAACACACTGCATTTTACATTAGCATTCACAGAGGGATGCTTCCAGGTTAAATGCATCTTTTCATGAGAGACAGAAAGGGTTTCATGAGCAGAGTCTGGATCCAGAGTGACAGGCCCTGTTGAAAGAGTTATCAATCATGCAAGGTCCTCCCCTCCCTCAAAACAAAGCACACAGCCACCCACCATCTCAGAGCCACATAGATGGATGAGCTGAGGAGTGGATAAGCCTCATGAGTCTTCTAACTCAAGCCCACTTTCTCAACCAGGAGAAGGGGCCAGAAAGCTGATTTGGGAGGTGGACTTGTGACAGGACCCTTGAGAACCAGTACCAGTTTTGTGACCATCACTTCTGCCATTACAACACCACTGGTGATGCCAGCATCTGAATCCCAACAGATAACTTAAGGAGAAGCCAGAAGCCATGAGGGCAACAGGAGGAACATCTAGAAGCACACAGTCACTCACAGGCTTGGAACTGTTCCTTCCGCCAATCTACAAGAGAACCACACATTGCATGTCAGGGATTTGCAGAGTCTGTACATATCAAGGTCAGCACCCAGCCTTCTGAAACATAGAAATGTGGGAGGAAAAAGGGAAAATCTATTTGAAAACATTCAGCTGCCGTATTTATTTCTTACACACACACACACACACACACACACACACACACACCACTCACACATCCTGCTGCAGCCTTCCCATGAAGCCAAAGTCAAAAATCTTAAAACCCTGGGGTCAAAATGCTGGACATCAATCTGAAAAGTCACTGCTCAGATTTCACTACTATATAATGCTTTCTCAAGACACAGATACACAACAATCCTGAAAATTAGGTTATCTTGACATATAATGGAGGTTATCAAAATTTCCAAGACCTCCATTTACTCATAAAGAACTGACTGTACTGAACTTGTAAGGTTACCTCAAAACCATGAGGAGAGATTTACATCTAGCTTGGCTGAACTTGGAGGATGACTATAAATGATGAATGCAGGGAACTTAGAGAAATCTAGCCCAGCTAGGTGGCAGTGGAGATGGTTTTAGGATGGGAGAGAAAGAAGTTCAAAGCAGGAAACAAATACATCCAGTGAGAGGTCAACACTAGTGACTTTGCTTCCACTTTTCATAGTACAATCAGAGCAAAAACATCCTTACATATATGGGAGAACCCAAAAATATTGGACCTAGTCATTTGCCTCCCACAAGAATTGCCTAAAGAGATTGAAAAATTCCAGCTGTGATAGAACCCATACTCCTAAACTCCAGAAAGTGTGAATATGTTAAATACATGACTAGGCAACTTTACAAATGTGATTAAGATTCAGGTTCTTGAGCAAGGGAGATTATTCTGGATTCTCTGGGTCAGTCCAAATTAATCACATGAACTCTTGAAAACAGAGACCTTTCTTGGCTGTGGTCAGAGAAACAGATAGAATCACAGAAACAAGGTCAAAAACATGCTGAGTTGCTGGCTTTGAAGATGGAAAAACAGGCCCCCAAATGAAGGAATACAGATGGCCTCTCGAAACTGGACAAGAGCCTCCAGAAAAAAAAAACACAACCTTGTCCATACCTTCTTGGAATGCTGACCAGCAAAGATGTAATATATATTTATGTTGGTTTAAGCCACTGTTTATAGTAATTTGATACCAAATAGAAAACTAATATGCCTACATAGGTGCCACACCCAATGTAGAATAAAGCACTGGCAGAGAAATGTGCTTGCAGAAAGCAGGAAACTCCCTGTCTCCTGCACAAAGAAAGCTAGGATCCTGAAAATCTCACATGCTCTGCTAGATGGAAAGCTTTTGCCTCCAACAGGGCAGAGCCTCAGGAACAAGATTATAATGATTAAAATAAAAAATGAACAACATTTTGTCTTTCTTAAATATTTGTGTTTAAATTTGTGCCCCCCCCCCATTTCCACTAATACAGGTTCAATCAGATACATTGGTATTTCCATCTTTGTGGAGTTGCTTGATAGAAACTACATCATATAAAATGGCTGAGCAGACCCAGACGGCCCTTGCAGAAAAGCAGATTTTGCTCATTTTTCACCAAGACATTAGTTGGTATACAATTATATTTTTCTATACAATAACTGACTGATATTATCAAAAAAGAAGAAAAGGAAGCAGTCAGGGGAGAAAAGGAGAAGTGAAAGAAAAAAAATACTTTTGAGACTTTCCAATGTGTCAAGTACTATGCTATGCACCTTAATGCACTCTTCACATAATTTCCACAGAAAATTTTAATTTATAACTCATTGTTACAATTTCATGAATGAGATCAGACATTTGTCTGCCTTACACTATGGATCTGTCAATATGAAAGTGCTGATTCTAGTATAGCAATGGAGTTTATTCTTACAAAATAAAAGAGCATGCAAGTTATACAGGAAAACATAGAGACATTAATTCAGCAGATAATAGGTTATGGAAAAAAAAAGACTATTTAATCCTTCTTATTTAATAAACATGACCCCAGGAAAATCATTAAGTTTCTCAAAGAGTGTTCCTCATACATCTGATCCCAAAGCCTCCTTGACACCACAGCTCACCCTTCTCTGTCTCTCACAGTCTATATCCCTGATGTGAAAAAAAAAAAAAAAAAATCCAGAGGAGGAAAAGGACATATTATAGAAATTCAGATGGTACAAAGTCCTTAACTCACCCCCAAAATTAAAGAGTCTTGTGTATAATCTTTCATAGCACTGGAAACTGCCTTTGCATATGCCTGTCCTAATTGCTAATGGAAGGTTGAGGTGGTCTTATTATCACAGGCAAACTCAATGAAATTGTTACTTAGAAATGTCTTAATGGAATTCACACACACACACACACACACACAACGCATTCACTAAACTCTCTCAAAGATGTATCTGCAAATCCTCTTCACACTCAACTCAAACCACCTTGGATGTGATTTTCCAGCTCACACTGCTTCAGCACACCAAAATTTCTATGTGAATCGTGGGCAATAACCTCTCCTTCTCAACTCCTTTCTCATCCCACATCATGCTTTCTTCTCTGATTTGTTCCCCACCCTTCCTCAGGTAAACAATTTTAAACTCTCCAGGTTTCTCCTTTTATGATCTTCACATATTAAAAAAAAAAAACATGAAAGACAAAGTCCAACAGGAAGAGCAAAATTCTCTTAAAAGCAGAGAAAATTGTGAACATTATAACTTGCATTTTGTTCCTGTAACACAAACACAAACATAGACTGTTGCATTTAATTTCAAGTAGTTCACAGACCCCCTAATCATTCTAGACCCCAAATTCAGAACAACAGAAATTCATTTGTGAGCAGCCAAGGTGCTTAGAAGAAACCCAGCTAGGACAGTGAGTCAGAGGATAGGTGGCTGAGAGAAGACCAATATCCAGAGGAACAGGAAGAAACAACAAACAAACAAGAAAAAAAAAAAAAAAAAAAAAACAGGACCCAAAGGGTAAGAATATGGGGTAAAGGGAACACAGAACCAAGGCCCCACATTAAGAAGATGTAATATGATTTCTGAAATGTCATGGAGACCAGCAATTCCTATCTACACAGTCACAACCCTGTTCCATCCAGGCTCTCCTCACAACTGAACTCTCCAGTGTCACTGCACCAACAACAAATACCAGATGAACATGATGTTTTCAGTGGGTACAGCTAACCCTAACCTGCAGTAGAGGATGGGCCTAGAACAGGTTCACTCTTCATCACCACAACACGAAAAAATAAAGTAAAAATTTAAAAAGACATTTTGGAAATTACCAAAAATAAAGAATGATTTAGGGCTGAGGTTGTAGCTCAAAAGTAGAGCACTCGCCTAACTTGGTTTGATCCTCAGCACCACATAAAAATAAAATAAAGGTATTGTGTCCACTTACAAAAAAGAAAAGTTTAAAAGTATGAATAATAATTTAAAGGAAAGAATGTGAGGTATGTGAGGTGAGTTCTGTTATCCAATCCCAAGAGGAAGCCCCTGTGGCCTTCCAATGCAAGTCACAATCATTTTTTCCTACTTTTAGGAGAATTTTGCTTTCCTGTTGTGCTTGGGTTTTGGGTTAGTTCAGGCAGGGGGCAGATTAATGTGTGAGGAATATGAAAGAAAAAATAAAACAAGAAAAATTAAGTTTACTGGAAAAGGTAGAAAGCAAATTAGAGAAGAGAGAGCAGGAAAACCCATCCCATCCTGGGGTGGAGGCCACTGATAAAGAAGGGCAGAGGTGGAGTCTGGAGGAGGGAAGGCCAGAGGAAACATCAGAGTCACTTACCTGCATACAGCTGGGCCTTCCTCCAGGCTGAAAGGGAACACACTGTGGTGAGACCACAGCTAACACAAGCCTGCTCAGCATGAATGTACCTGTCCTGCCTCCCCTCCATTCTAAACATGAGACTGCCCACGGGAGGAGAGACCAGAAAGGAGATGGCCTCTTGCAGTAGGCAGGGACAGCAGGGTGTTGTGGGAGATTCCCTGGACCACAGATCAAGAAGGCTGCTTTACAGGCCAGCTTCTACCACTGTCCCATGGCTTTCTCTCTGTCAGGAAACTGTCTCCCTCAAAACTCATAAAAGTCCATATTCTATCTATCTTTACTCAGTTTTGCTGCTAAGGATAAAAATTATACTATGTGTGAAAATATTTGAGAGAATAAAATATAAGTCATCCCACAATTTTCAGAAGGCTTTCTGAAAGGCTTTCTATTATATCCAGGCTTTTTCTGCCAAAGATATATTTGGGAAAGTGGTGAGGATATAGCCTGTGGTAGAATGCTTCCTTAACATACACAAAGTGCCAGGTTCACACCTCAGCACCACAAAATGAAAAAATATAATTAAAATTTTAAAAGACATTTTAGAAATTACCAAAAATGAAGAATGATTTAAAAACAGGAATATGAGGTGAGTTCTAGGGCAAATATGCCCAATTGTTCACACATGAAATTTTTCTAGAGAATAAGAACCACTATTTCAGGAAGTACTTGGTTCACTCCATCACATTCCCACCTGTGGTGAGCAGCCCACTTGGATTAGCACCTGTGGGAGCTGGAGAAAACATAACCCCTGGATGGTGATTTTTTGGGAGATGAACAGAAGGCCACACTCCTAAACTTAATTACTCCATTTCCTTATATAGATCATTTAACGAGCTCTTAGTATCTGCCTTTAAGCTTCAAGGTGCAGATCAACAGCTAGATGCATTAAAGGCTAAAAAACCATATTCTCACCCACATCCCATGCAGGTGATGAGAATGTGGTTCTCCTTGGTGGAATGGGCTGACTGCAAAATAAAAGCTAAGAAAAATAACATGATGAAAAAACCACAGGACACAGAAAATATTTTCAAAAAACAGGAGCAGGACAGGTAACCAATCATACAGATCAAGCTTCTATACTAAAAAGGCAAAATGGAGCCCATGCTTGCTTTTTTATTATCAAGGAACATCAAAGGAATTCCATGAAATGTTCTTCACACCAAAAAAGGTTATAGGTGGGCTATGCGGTTTCCAATGGCTTACACCCATCTCCAGAACTACTATGAGGGATCTTCCTAGTAGAGTGGAGATAAAGGTATGCCTTGGGCAATCTACTACATGGCAGAGCCAAATAGTTCCCAAGTTTAAACCTAAAATCTACCTGGCTGCTATACCTAGAGAAGACCCTCAAGTAATTCACAGATGGCTTCCTGCACAATATAATAGGCAAGCCAAGGTTGAAATAAGATGCAGAATACATGACAGACCAGGGGTCACCATCACACCCAGGTTTCCAAGCTCTAGGTAGGAAACAGCAGCCCAGCTCTAGGAAAACCCAGGGAGAATTGTTCTGGCTTCCACTAGCTTCCAATTAGCTTCCCAGGGATGGGACCCACATGTCTGTGCCTACACAGAAACAAGGACAGGGGACACCAGGTCAAAATTAAGATAAGGAAACCAGGGATACCTGGAAATTCACTTACCAGAGAGATAAGCAGCTTTCCTCTGATCTGAAAAACAACACAGGAAATATGGGCGCTAGGAACTAGAACGTCTGCTACCAAGGAAACGTAGAAAATTCAGAAAGGAAAGCAGAACTTACTGAGATCTGCCTGGAGTTCATCTGAAAGAAAATGAAAAACAGTGTGAACCCCCATTCCCAAGAAAAGGAAAGACTGTGTGCCTGGAAAACCCCAGAAAAACTTCTCAATTTACTAGATTTTCTAACTTCAGAACCACCCAACCCACCAGACTCTAGCTGTCCTCTCTGATCTCCTCAGTCACCTCCTCTGGGACCAGGACCCTTGATCTTCCTAGAGAGCTGGACCCCAGACTCTGGCCCTGTCCCCTGCCCACTCACCACCAGGTCTGTACTTGCCATGTCTGATCTTACCAATGGCCTTCAGCACCTCTTCCTTTGCCTGCTGGTCCTCCTCCTTAAGCTGCCGCAGATGCTCCTTTTCCTGCCTCACCTGCATCCTTGTGCAATGTTCTTTTTTGATAAAATAGCTAGCCCCCAAGATTAGGAGCACCAGCATGGTCAGGATCACAGCAAATGCTGGCTTCCAGGGAGAAGCCTGAGGGAAGAAGGGCTCTGTGGCCCAGGCAGAGAGCAGGTCAGGGCACACCCAGGACAGCCAGCACACTCAGAGATGCCAGCCTCCTCCCCACAGCTCTGCTGGGAGAGGGAAGCACCACTCACCTGGGATGTAAATAGCCATGGCCTTCTCCTGGCCCAGGACAGGGTTAAGGACAGAGCAGGTCACATTCCCCACAGAACGGTCTCTCACCACCAGAGTGGCCTCCACACTAAACAGCTCCTCAGAGTCTTGGGTGTGGGCCTCAGAAAGCACTGGGAACTTCTTTCCACTGAGGTCTCTCCACTGCACCTGGGGCTTTGGGAACCATCCTGAGGCTTTGCATATCACGCGCACTCCATCCTCTTCTGGCCCTTCTATGTGCACTTGGGGGTCAGAGCCCATCCCTGTGAGAAAGAAGTTGTGGAGCCCCAGGAGGCCGCCTTGGGCCCTGAGACCCCAATCTTGCCTAGATGTTACACAACTTCAGGGGGGGGAGGTTTTCATGTTGAATTCTGGGAGATCTACGGGAAGGAGAGCACAGGGACAAACACAGGGCAGTGGGCTCTTCTTCCCAACGTGAGACCAGAGGCAACAGGAAGAATTTGGTCCCAGGGAGCCCTCCTTGAATCTCCAGTCTTCTCACCTCACACACTCTCCTGGGACATCTGCCTCTCTGTGAATATCACTTCCAAAATTGTATTCAGTGACCATCTTGTCTCTGAAATCTCTTCCCCTACGCCCATGTTCCCATTAGTTATCTTTACCGGGTTTCCTCACATACACTTCAAACACTAAACTCCAGAACTGAAATCCTAAATTTGCACCACTTGTGATAAAATGATTGTTAAAATATCCCCAATCTTCACCCTTCTTTATAGCCAGTTCTCCCACTTCCACATAGTTTTTACTGCTTTTACCTTCTACCTCTAGGTCCAGTCATGGGATTTGATTTGGCCAATGACAAATTAGCTAATGTGACTTGTGCAGAGGTTTGAAAAGCACTTGCACATTGGTTTTACCCTGTGCCATTTCCACAGGAGGACAATCTTGGGCTACCCAGTGGAGGATGGACTCATGTAACATTGCTGGTCAACCAGCCTCAGCTGTCCTAGGTCAACCAAATGACCACCTGAAACATGAGCACACCCACCCAAGGTGCACATAGTTAACTTTTGAGCTGAATGTAAGATCAAATAAAAATTAAAAACAAGGGCTGGGGTTGTGGCTCAGCGGTAGAGCACTCGCCTAGCACGTGCCATGACCCGAGTTCAATCCTCAGCACCACGTAATAATAATAAAGGCATTGTGTACAACTAAAAAAAAGCAAATAAATATTTTTTAAAAATTAAAAATAAAAAGCTTAATTCTTCCTGTTAAATAAAAGAAGATTCTCTTCCTTTTTCTTATACCATCTGCTGTAGGAAACTTGCAATTACAAATAGGTACCTTCTCCTCTTTTCAAATGGTTATACATGATTTTAAAAAATGGTTAGGTTTTTTTTTTTTTTTTTTTGCCAGCTTTGGAGCTCAGGAATGTCTTTCTCAAGAACCTGGGGACCATTTCTTTTAAATGCAAATGTTAGGGAAGATAGTAACCCTTTACCTCCCTTTCTGGGGAAAGGTAGAAGCCTAACTGATGTGGGCATCTTGCTCCAAGTTGTAAAACTACCTCCTGTCATAAAAACTGGAGAACTTTATTTTACTTCCAGATAAAGCCTATTAGAAGACAGAGCTTGTCGCCCAACTACCAGGTAAATTTAGGATGAGTTATGTGGAACAAATTGTGCTTTGAGTCCTCTTAGGATTCATTAATGTTAATCTTGAAAACAAGTATACAGGAAATTGTATATGCTTGGCAATAAAAAGAAAGATGAAATTCCTTTCTGGTTGTGTAATCCCTTAGCAGATCACCTGTGATATGTATTATATTCTGGTTTGATGCTTATTCAGTAATAAAAGTGTTTTCTCCTGGCATGGGAGAATTTATTTTTAATTATATTTCTGTATCATGACCAATGATGTATGAGTAAATCCAAGTGAGGTTAGCTAAGTTCAGCCCAAATTACCTGAAATCCCTTAGTGTCTAAATTAAATACATTTCTATTTCCAGATGCACATGAGATTGTTTGTTACACAGCATTATTACAACAGTAGAACTGACACATAATTATGAATAGTCCTACCACTAAACAACAAATAATTCAAATAAAACTATGGAAGTCTCTGAAGTCTTCTCTTCCCCTTCCAAACTTTGGGCCCACAAATCTATTCAGTTGAATCTAGTTTCTAAACCTGTCTGAACACTCCTCTCCCACCCACTGCCATGCCTCAGATCAGGCAGTCATTCTCTCCACATCATAACTGCATTCCAAGCCTCCTTCTTGCTCACCTCAATCCATCCATTCACAAGTGCCAACATGAGCATTCCCAGCATTGTTTAGGATTACCCCTACTCTGCATCCAAACTCCATAACACAGCACACAGAGCTTTTACTAATCTGATATCTGCCTTCCACTCCAACAGTCCTCCCAAACTCCACTATCAGATACCCTCAGGGCCCACACACTCAAACCCAGAATTATCTAGACAAATGCAAGTAGCCACAATCACCATGTTGTATACCCTCTGCCTTTCCACCTTCCTGCCCAGCAACCTCAAGGGCTATTGTGCCAGGTCAGGTGTCCACTCCTAATGACCTCATCCTGACAGCTGTGAGTGCTGTTAATACAGGACCATCTCTTTATTCCAGTATTGCCTCAAATCTTACCACCCTCCCCCTCACTCCTTCTACCAACCATGATAGTGTCATTATACACAGAATAATCAACCATACTCCTAACTCAAAGGTTTCATAATAGGTGCTCCCTCTGTGCTAAATACTGGTCCCCAGATATCCACCTGGCTAAATCCTACTTCCTTTGAACCTTGCTTAGACTGTCTATAAGGCCCTGCCCGAGCCCCTATGTAACACTGCAGCCTGTCCTAACTTCCCAGCCCACATTCTGAGTCCCTTTCCTAGTTGTACTTGGTCTTTTGTCTTAAGTACTTAGCACCTTATAACATCTTCTACTGAATTATAGATTATGAATTTTTCCTTTGATTCTAGAAGGTGACCTCCTCAGGGCTCAGATCTCTGTTATACTGATATATCTCTGGTGCACAAAAGTCCCCACATGTTTTAGACACTCCATATACAGTGTTTGTATTGAATCAATGAAAAAAATGAATGAGCCACTTTTCCCTCCATTTCACCTATAAAACGTGAAGCTAAATTAGATGACCCCTGATATTCCCACCAAACCCAGTACTCCCAAGGTCTCTAGAATAGAGGTCAAGTGACTAACCTGCCACCTTCAGTTCCAAATTAGCCTCTTCATAAAGGCCTCCATTTCTGAAGAAGCAGGTGTACATTCCATTGTCAGAAACTTGGACCTTGTGGATGTGCAAGGCAGCCTGCCCCTCAGTAAGGAAGTTCTTCACCAGTGAGGTCCGCCCTGTGTACTCAGCCATCTGCTCTTCAGTCTGTTCTCTTTGGTTCCAATAGATGAACACGGCTTGTGAGAAGGTGCTGCGGAACCACCCCAGTTCCATGTTCTCTGCATTCATGGCTGGGACTAGGGCGCAGGGCAGTATGGCATCCTGACCCAGCACTGCCACAATGGGGCGTTGGGGGCTAACAACCTGAAACTGCCCTGTGGACACAGACATAAAGTGGAGAAAGCTAGAGAGACACAGACCAAAAAACAGAAAACACACACCATCAGGTGGGAAGACCAGGAACACTAGGTCAGGGGCCACATTAGATGACCCCTGAGGTCTGATGTATTTAGAAGAGTTTTCTGACCATTGTGCAGGGGCCCAGAAATAATGCCAAAAACACTCCCTCATTGGCTTCTGCTCCTGGTCCAGGTCCTTCCATGAAGAAATCTCTAATTCAGTAGTTCTCAAGCTTTCATGCACCTGAGTCACTAGAATGCCACATTACTGGACCACACTCCAAGAGCATCTCATTCAGTAGATCTGGGATGGGCCAAAGAATGTGCATTTGCAAAGAGCTCCAATATTAGTCCAGAGAGCAGTCTTTGGGAACTACAGCTTCAATGTGGCCAGTCTCAGGACAAACCTGAAACCTGACAAAGATCACATCTGCGGCCTAGGTCAGGACTCTTTGGTTATTCAGGCACAGTCAGGAAATTCCCCTCTTCCAATTCTAAATTTTTTACTTCAGTCCATATTTTTCTCCTCCACTGAAGGAGAGCAGAAATATATACACACTTTAAAACACAGAGTCAAATACTGCTTAATGCTATGAAAATGCTGCTCTTGACATTCACGGAAATACCCATCACTGAATGTTCAAGAAGCAAGTTCACCTCACTCTCCACTTTCTTGGTGCTCTTGGTCTTTTGAAGCTACCACATGACTGCTCTGCAGGACATGCTGCAATGGGCCTCCACAGAGCTACTCTCAAACCCTGGGCCACTCCACTCTGGTATCAGGCACCATTAAATCTCAACTAGAGGATGACTAGGATTCCTGACATCAGTGATCCTTTTATCATGTGAGCTGATCCATGTTGCTGCTTTGCTCAAAGCCTCAGCATGGCTCCCCACTGCTCCCCAGGCCTCACAATGTTGACCCTTCTTCCCAAGACCCCTCTGAACTCAACTGCTGCTGATCTCCCCGTGAGCTCTACTCCAGCCCACACTGGCCTCTGTGCTTCCTCACACCTCAGCACACTGCCAGTTCTGCACAAGCTGCTCCCCCCGCAGGAACCCTCCTTCCAAATGGTCCTCACAGCTCACTCCTCCTTCTCCAAGCTTATGTTCCCATCTACACAGACCACCTCACTGAACACTGCTGCTTGCCCAAAACCTGCCTCCCATGGCCCTGATTGCCCACACCCTGCCCTGCTGCATTTCCCATCATGGTCATCTCCTCCAATACATAGGCCTCTCTGGCAAGTTGCAATTATTACTCACTGTCTCCTGCTAGAAGACAAACTTTATGATGATGTAATTTTTCTCTGATATGTTCACAGAATAGCACCTAACACAATCAACATTTCATTAATATTTGAGGAATAAAATTAATGAATGTATCCTTGCAACACCAAAAAAAAAAAAAAAAGGCAAGAAAACAAAAAATGAAGGAAGACATATTTTCAAATTTTCTTATATCTTGCTTTTTAAAGGGGAACAACTCACCCGTGGACAGCTGAACAAGGAGAAGCAGGGAAGTGATACAGCAGAGCAAGGAGCGATTGCAACAACCTTCCATATTAAGAGCTGTGGAGAGAGATGAGGATGAGGGCCAAGACCTGCAGGCACAAGACAGGTCCAGTCAAGAGCTCCAGCACCTCAGTATGCAGAGAAGGGCTCAGGACTGGACAGCAGTCCCCTGCTGGAGCAAAGCATTTTCTGTTAGTTCATCACAGTAACAGGGTGGTGGGACCCCCACAACACGGACACTGACAAACTGCTGTGCCTGGGCTCCTTCCAGGTCTTCTGGGAAGACTGGTGGTACCAGGAATCCATTCAAGTTGCCTGGGATAAAACTGCTCCTGCCTTTCCCACCCCAACCACAGTGCAGCTCTACGTGGCCCAGTACACCAGGCTCTTCCTTTCCCCATACCTGGAGCTCTGTGGTGGAAGCCATCCTTCTATCTCTCTGTTACTCACAAACCACTCATGACCCCCAGAAAGGAGAACCCAGATTCAGGACCCCCATCATGAAGGACATCCAGCTCCTGCTTGCCTCTTATCTGTCCCCTATATATGCCAGGTTTGGCCTGGGCAGTGTCAGAGACAGACACATCCTCAAGGAGGCTGTGGTGCCCACCATAGGAGCCCTGAACTTTGCCCTATTTTTTAGATGTATAGGTCACTAAACCTCAATCTCAGCCCAGTCCCTTCCACTGTGGACTCAAGACATGGTGCTTTTGGCAGGTGCCAAGCATTCCCCACCAACAGTTTTAACATGCCATCTTTTTCTTTGAAAAAGATTTCTGCCTGAGAGATAAGGGACCCTTCCCAGAGACAGACCATACAGATAATGAGCCCTGGTCAGAGAAAAGATCCCCAAGCTACCTACTGTTTGGAAGGAGCAGAGAGAAGGCAGTCTGCGGTATCGGTAAGAACAAATTCTGGGAGCCAACTTCTAGGCTGCCATCCAGGGTCAGCCACTCTCAACATGACCTTCTTGGCCTCAGTTTCCTTATCTGTATAATGGGCATAATCACAACATCTACCTCCCAATTTTATAATGAAAATGACATGAATTTATAGTCACTATATTCACTTAGAACAGGGCCTGGTCCAACAAAATGTTACAGAAATATCATCAAAACAAAGAAACAAAGGAAAAACCCTCATTAAGCTTCTCCTGGGTCTTCCTAGAACAAGACTGTTCCACCTGCCCACCCCCACTGCCTCTTGCTCCACCTCATTCTCTGCTTCTTCCTGTCACCAGCTTCTCCCCAGTTTCCTACTCTTAAGTCACAGGTGTCTTCAAAACCAACTTACCTGCTTCTCTTTTCTCCCATCTATGAAAGCTTGACTTCCTGGAGTGTCTCTAAACACAGCGGCTGGAGAAAGTTCAGAGTCACAAGGACCCCAGAAAACCCCAAATCTGCCTCAGAATTTTCCCCTGCCCCACGCTGCTCTCAGAGCCCAATCCTCTGCTTCTCAGTCCAATGCTGGGGGGCCCAAATTCCTCATTTCCAAGAGGCAGTTGTTCCCAGGAAAGAGGGAGGGAAGCAGAGCCTGGCACAAGATGCAGTGATCTCTGTAGAGTCGCTGACACTGGGCCCCCACTAAGCCCTCCCCATCAGAGCAGCAACCCCTCTCTGGCTCCTTCCACCATCTGAAGTGAAAGCTTACAAAGTAGCCTTGGCAGAGTGTGCCCTGCCCTCTGGACATCGCTCCCTTTACCAGGAAGAAGGCAGCATGAGCAGAGCAGCAGAAAGAGGGTACCCACAATTTTCCTGAAACATTGCAGAAAAACCCCAAGTGGAGGTGAAATACCACCACTATCCCACAATGCGACCACCATTCTCTGCCCAAAGGGCAGACTCCTCAAGGCCTAGAGATGTTAGGGAAATGTTACAAAAAGAAGAAAACAGAATTATATTGAATACCTATTAAGTATCAAGAACATACATTTTACTTACACCATTTCATTATCACAACTGCAGAGATAAAGCCATGAGCCCTGTCATCTGGTAACATCAGTCTAGTAACTTCCTAGATGAGGGACAGGCTAAATGTGCCAGGAAACTGCCTCCCGCCACTGCATCTCCAGCCCAGCCCAGCCCCTTGCTCCAGGTAACTCAAGTAAGCAAGATCCTGAAAGGGACCTTGGACTCTCAGTTGCCTCAATTATATGGCCAGAAAGCTTATCTCACCCTGACCTGTTCATTCTCCCTCCCAAGGTTGCCCTTTGCCTTCCATTTTGGGAGGAGCAGGTGGAAGCAGTGACAAAGTGCAGGTCAGATCTCCTTAAAGAAAACTGACAGAATTCATGAACAGCACTGGCAGGGGGCACCAAACATCAGCACTGTGCCCTCCCAGCTCATCCAGATCACCATTCAGCTGCTTTGACAAGAAACACTATTCTCTAAACCACGAATAATTTTTCTCGTATAAGCACAAATAATTCTAATACTAATGAGGTTAATATTTACTTTCTTTTATGACCAACATGTAATAAATGCCTCTTATCTTTTACCTATATTAAGTGTTTTCTAAATAGCTTTAGATAAATGCCTAAACCATAAAACAACGGTTAATGTAAAATGTATGAAATGCATTTAGATTCTAAAAATGATAGTTGGTATAAAGTACTTAATTCCCCCTCTACACCCCCCGCCCACTGTTCTGTGCATACTGGGGATTGAAAAAGTGATAGGGAAGCCCTCTGCAATTGAACCACATCCCTAGCACTTCAACCACTTTTCTTAACGATATTGGACCATCTCTTTATTTGACATCGCTAAGATGAGTTCACTAGGTTATCTTCTACTATGAGAAAAGGCTTAAACAACTGTTTTCTGGCTACTTATTTCTAGAAAAAAATGAAAGAAAAAGACCCACAATTTGTCAGATTTCTTTCAATTTTAAATTATCCTTCCAATATTTATCCAGCATGAAGCTGGATACCTGAGACCTGGAGCCCACTAAGCAGAGTCCCAATGATATGGCAGTGCAATCCCCTTTTTCTGAGTCTGCCCATCTGTTTCTTGATGGGGAGAACCCTCCCAGGCACAACTATCACCTCCAAAAGTGAAATATCCAACCAGAAGTGGCTGAGAGACCTCCTTATGCTTCTCACTCTCTTAGTGGAGCCAAGGCCTGGCCCAGCCCCACCCTAAATTCAGCTGCTGAGCCCTCCTGGCAGGGCCACCTGCCCCACCACCCTCTACAAGAGCCATCCACCCCCTTCCTCGTCTGAGATTCCAGGGAGGTAAAGTATCACTCCCACTCAAACCCTGAGATAGAAAAGGGTAAGGGTGTGAGGCCAAAGGGAGAAAAAATATACATTCAATAGAAAATTGAGTGAATTTTATTAGACTAATAAAAAGCTAAAATTTTAAAAGAAAAGAGCAGAATGAGAAAAAGCTGGCATAAAAATGGAAGGAGCAGGCCTGGAAGTGTGACTCAGCGGTAGAACTCTTACCTAATGTATGTGAGGCAGTGGGTTCGATTCTCAGCACCACATTAAAAATAAATAAAATAAAGGTATTGTGTCCATCTACAACTAAAAATATTTTTAATACTTTTTAGAGATAGATGGACTCTTATTTTATTCTTTTATTTAAATGGGGTGCTGAGAATCAAACCCAGTGCCTGACACATGCTAGGCAAGCACTCTACCACTGAGCCACAAACCCAGCCCCCAAAAAAATATTTTTTAAAAGAAAAAAAAAAGGATGGAACAAAAGGGGAGTCCAGGAAGGAGGGATAAGGCCTTCCTGGTATTCGGTCCCAACCTATCAGGAGATGAGACATCAGAATGCACACATTGGCCCAGAGGATCTAAAATATGTTCCCTAGTTACTGCAATGTCACATCAGTTGCAGAGAGCCAGCACAGGCACTGACCATATGTGACACCAATCAGTGGCCCGGGAACAATTTACTGACTCTCCCAATCCCAGGTAGGCCAGGCCCATGTATGGTCAAGGGTGGAACAGGTGAGTCCCAGTGAAGGGATTTCATAACTGGGTCATGGGAAAAGGCCTAGAGGTCTCAAAGGTTGACCTCTGGCCCTGAGAGAATTAGAGAGGGGTCTAGGGCAGGAGAGGCCCTGTCCAGCCCAGGAGGCACATACTAACAGTCCCTAGGATGCTGCACACCCTGTTCCTCTCCTGTCAGAAAGACTCCTTCCTCCAGGCAGGCCCAGGGGCTCTGCTCTCTAATAACCACCAAGAAATACTTAGGCACACCATTCACTGAGAGTCATCTTACTGTGAACATTTTACACTTCATTCCCACGATGATTTAGTACAATACCATGAGGTGGTTCTCACTGTCCTCATTCTAGAGATGAGAGATGGAGCCTCTACAATATGTGGAACCTGTCCAAAGTTATATGGTCACGTGGACAAACACTGACAGGAGCAGGCCTACCCCAAGGCACAGCCTAAACCTGAAAGAGCTGTGGGCACCAGCACTAGAGGTGCAGGGACATGGGGGACAAAAGGGGAGGCAAAGAGGACATCAGAACTTCTATTGTAAAAGATTTACTCTTACATCTATTTGGGGGTTTTTGTTGTTGTTTTGTTTTGTTTTGTTTTTTGCTTTCTCTTCTTTTTTTATTTTTTGTTGCATATTTTTATTTTTTATTTTTTTTTATTTAATTTAATTTGTTATACATGATTTTGGAGTGCAATTCCTTTCATATTACATATAAAGAGCACAGTTTTCCAAGTCATTGGTTTTACACAAAGTATTTTCATACAATTTGAGTTTTTATACATGCACTTAGTATATTGATGTCAAACTCCTTCTGCCATTGTTTCTATCCTCTTGCCCCTTTCCCTCCCCTCACCCCCTTTTTTCTATTTAACATTCCTTCATTCCTCTCATTCTCCCTCCCTTGCCACTATAATTCAGTATCATCATAGCAAAGGAATGAATCGACCTTTGGTTTTCTGGGATTGGCTGACTTCACTTAGCATTATTTTCGCCAACTCCATCCATTTACCTGCAAATCCATGATTTTATTCTCTTTTAGTGTTGAGTAATGTTCCATTGTGTATATATACCAAAGTTTACCTATCCATTCATCTATTGATGGGCATCGGGGTTGTTTCCACAATCTAGCTATTGTGAATTGTACTGCTATGAACATTGATGTGGCTGTGTCCCTGTAGTATGCTATTTTTAAGTCCTTCGGGTATAGACCGAGGAGTGGGATAGCTGGGTCAAATGGTGGTTCCATTACAAGTTTTCCTAGGAATCTCCATACTGCTTACCAAATTGGCTGCACCAATTTGCAGCTCCACCAGCAATGTAAGAGTGTGCCCTTTTCCCCACATCCTCGCCAGCATTTATTGCTGTTTGTGTTTATGATAGCTGCCATTATGACTGGTGTGAGATGAAATCTTAGAGTAGTTTTGATTTGCATTTCTCTAATTGCCAGAGATGTTGAACATTTTTTCAAGTATTTGTTGATTGATTGTATATCTTCTTCTGAGAAGTGTCTGTTCTGTTCCTTAGCCCATTTATTGATTGGGTTGTTTGTTTGTTTGGTGTAAAGTTTTTTGAGAGCTTTATCTATCCTTGAAGTTAATGTTCTGTCTGATGTGCATGTGGTAAAGATTTGCTCCCATTCTGTAGGTTCTCTGTTCACCTCACTGATTGTTTCTTTTGCTGAGAAGAAGCTTTTCAGTTTGAATCCATCCTATTTATTAATGTTTGGTTTTAGTTCTTGCACTATAGGGGTCTTATTGAGGAAGTTGGGGCCTAATCCAACATGTTGGAGACTTGGGCCTACATTTTCCTCTATTAGGTGCAAGGTCTCTGGTTTAATTCCTAGGTCCTTGATCCACTTTGAGTTGAGTTTTGTGCATGGAAAGAGATAGAGGTTTAATTTCATTTTATTACATAAGGATTTCCAGTTTTCCCAACACCATTTGTTGAAGAGGCTGTTTTTTCTCCAATGTATGTTTTTGGCACCTTTGTCTAATATAAGATAACTGTAGATGTGTGGGTTAGTCTATGTGTCTTCTATTCTGTATCATTGGTCTACTGGTCTATTTGGGTGTCAAAACCATGCTGTTTTAGTTACTATTGCTTTGTAATATAATTTAAGGTCTGGAATAGTAATGTCACCAGCTTGATTCTTCTTGCTAAAAATTGCTTTGAATATTCTGGATCTCTTATTTTTCCAGATGAATTTCATGATTGCTTTTTCTATTTCTATGAGGAATTACATTGGGATTTTGATTGGGATTGCATTAAAATTGTATAGTACTTTTGGTAGAATAGTCATTTTTACAATATTACTTCTACCTATCCATGAACAAGGTAAATGTTTCCATCTTTTAAGATCTTCTTTAATTCCTTTCTTTAGTGTGCTGTAGTCTTTCACTTCTTTTGTTAGGTTGATTCCCAAGTATTTTTTTTTTTATGTTATAGTAAATGGGGTGGAGTTCCTAGTTTCTCTTTCTGAGGATTTGTTCCTGATGTACAGAAATGCCTTAGATTTATGGATATTGATTTTATATCCAGCCACTTTGCTGAATTCATTTATTAGATCTAGAAGATTTCTGGTGGCGTTTTTTGGATCTTCTATGTATAGAATCATATCATCTGTAAATAGTGATAGTTTGAGTTCTTCTTTTTCCTATCCGTATCCCTTTTATTTCTTTCATCTGTCTAATTGCATTGGCTAGGGTTTTAAGAACTATGTTAAAGAATAGTGGCAAAAGAGGACATCCCTGTCTTGTTCCAGTTTATAGAGGGAATGCTTTCAGCTTTTCTCCATTTAGGATGATGTTGCCTGGGGCTTAGCATAGATGGCCTTTACAATGTTGAGGTATGTTCCTGTTATCCCTATTTTTTCTAACGTTTTGAACATGAAGGGGGTGTTGTATCTTGTCAAATGATTTCTCTGCATCAATTGAGATGATCGTATGATTTTTATCTTTGAGTCTATTGATGTGGTGAATAACATTTATTGATTTCCTTATGTTGAACCAACCTTGCATTCCTGGAATTAATCCCACTTGATCATGATGTACTATTTTTTATGTGTTTTTGTATTTGATTTGCCAGAATTTTATTGAGGATTTTTGCATCTATATTCATTAGTGATATTGGTCTGAAGTTTTCTTTCTTTGATTTGTCTCTGCCTGGTTTGGGAATCAGGGTGATATTGGCTTCATAGAATGAGTCTGGAAGGGTTCCCTCTTTTTCTATTTCATGGCATAGTTTGAGAAGTATTGGTGTTAGTTCTTCTTTAAAGGTCTTGTATAACTCTGTTGTGTATCCATCTGGACCTGGGCTTTCTTGGTTGGTAGGTTTTTGATGGCATCCTCTATTTCTTTGCTTGAAATTGATCTATTTAAATTGTGTATGTCATCCTGATTTATTTGGGCATATCATATGTTTCTAGAAATTTGTTGATGTCTTCATTATTTTTCTATTTTGCTGGAGTATAGATTTTCAAAATAATTTCTAATTATCTTATGTATTTCTTTAATGTCCATCGTGATGTATTCTTTTTCATCACATATATTGGTAATTTGAGTTTTTTCTCTCCTTTTCTTAGTTAGCATAGCTAATGGTTTATCAATTTTATTTATTTTTTCAAAGAACCAACTTTTGGTTCTGTTGATTTTTTCAGTTGTTTTTTTGTTTCAATTTCATTGATTTTGGCTCTGATTTTAATTATTTCCTGTCTTCTACTGCTTTGGGGGTTAATTTGTTCTTCTTCTTCTAGAGCTTTGAGGTGTAATGTTAATTCATTTATTTGTTGTCCTTTTCTTCTTTGAAGGAATGAACTTCATGCAATGAATTTTCCTCTTAGTACTGCCTTCATAGTGTCCCAGAGATTTTGATATGTTGTATCTGTGTGCTCATTTACCTCTAAGAATTTTTTAATTTTTTTTATGTCTTCTGCAACCCATTGTTTATTCAATAGCATATTATTTAGTCTCCAGGTGTTGGAGTAGGTTTTGTTTCTTATTTTATCATTGATTTCTAGTTTCATTCCATTATGATCTGATAGTATGCAGGGTAGAATCTCTACTTTTTTATATTTGCTTAGAGTTGCTTTATGGCATAATATATGATCTATTTTAGAGAAGGATCCATGTGCTACTGAGAAGAAAGTGTACTGACTCCTTGATGGATCTCTATATATATCTCTACATATATCAGTTAAATCTAAGCTATTGATTATATTATTGAGTACTATAGTTTCTTTTTTTTTTAATTTTTAATATGTACAACTCATAGTGCATATATTTAGTATCTCTTTACATACAACTGTTTGTATACAAAGTATAATCGTACAATTCAGGTCTTCAATCATGCAATAAGGAAAATGATATCCGTCTCATTCAACCACGTTTTTTTTTTTTCTTTCTTTTCTACCCCTCCCTCCCCTCTTGCTCCCTCCCATACCCTCCCTTCCCTTGACCATTCTAGTGTTCCTCTAATCCTCCTATGTACCCCCATCCAACAATACTTTGAAATAGCCGCCTTATATAAGAGAGAACATTTGGTACTTGGATTTTTGAGACTGACTAACTTCACATAGCATTATGTCTTCCAACTGCATCCATTTACCTGCAAATGCCATTAATTTATTTTCTTTTATTGCTGAGTAAAATTCCATTGTGCATATATACCACATTTTCTTAATCCACTCATTTACTGAGGGACATCTAGGTTGGTTCCACAACCTAGCTATTGTGAATTGCGCAGCTACAAACATTGAGATAGCTGTGTCACTGTAATATGCTGTTTTTAAGTCCTATGGGAATAAACCCAGGAGTGGGATGGCTGGGTCATAGGATGGTTCCATTCCCAGTTTTCCAAGAAATCTCCATACTGCTTTCCATAACGGTTGCACCATTTTGCAGTCCCACCAGCAATGTATGAGTGTGCCTTTTTCCCCACATCCTCTCCAACATTTATTGTTGCTTGTGTTCTTGATGGCTGCCATTCTGACTGGAGTGAAGTGAAATCTTAGAGTAGGTTTGATTTGCATTTCTCTAATTGCCAGAGATGTTGAACATTTTTTCATGTATTTGTTGATTAATCATGTATCTTCTTCTGAGAGGTGTCTTCTCAATTCCTTAGCCCATTTATTGATTGGGTTATTTGTTTTTTTAGAGTACAGTTTTTTGAGTTCTTTATATATTCTAGAGATTAGTGCTCTATCTGATGTGCATGTATTAAATATTTGTTCCCAATTAGTTGGCTCTCTATTCACCTCACTGATTGTTTCTTTTGCTGAAAAGAAACTGTTTAGTTTTTAAATCTATCCCATTCATTAATTCTTGGTAGTAATTCTTGCGCTACAGGATTCTTATTAAGGAACTTGGGGCCTAATCCAACATGTTGGAAATTGGAGCTTACTTTTTCTTCTATTAGGTGTATTGTCTCTGGTCTAATTCCTAGGTCCTTGATCCACTTTGAATTGAGTTTTGTGCATGGTGAGAGATAAAGGTTTAATTTCATTTTGTTGCATATGGATTTCCAGTTTTCCCAGCACCATTTGTTGAAGAGGCTATCCTTTCTTCACTGTACATTTTTGGCACCTTTGTCTAATATAAGATAGCTGTAATTATATGTATTAGTCTCTGTATCCTCAATTCTGTACCATTGGTCCACCAGTCTGTTTTGGTGCCAATACCATGCTGTTTTTGTTACTATTGCTCTATAGTATAATTTAAAGTCCGGTATGGTGATGCCCCCTGCTTCATTTTTCTTGCTCAGGATTGCTTTGGCTATTCTGGGTCTCTTATTTTTCCAGATGAATTTCATGACTGCTATTTCTATTTCTTTGAAGAATAACATTGGGATTTTGAATGGAATTGCATTAAATCTGTATAATGCTTTTGGTAGTATGGACATTTTGACAATATTAATTCTACCTATCCAAGAGCAAGGTAGGTCTTTCCATCTTCTGAGTTCATCCATAATTTCTTTCTTTAGTGTTCTATAATTTTTGTTATAGAGGTCTTTCACCTCTTTCGTTAGGTTGATTCCCAAGTATTTTATTTTTTTTTTTTTTTGATGCTATTGTAAATGGGGTATTTTTCATCATTTCCCTTTCAGAGTCATTGTTGCTGATGTACACAAATGCCTTTGACTTATGTGTATTGATTTTGTATCCTGCAACTTTGCCAAATTCGTTTACTAGTTGTAAAAGTTTTCTGGTAGAGTTTTTTGGGTCTTCTAGGTAGATTATCATGTCATCAGCAAATAGTGCTAATTTGAGCTCTTCTTTTCCTATCTTGATGCCTTTAATTTCTTTTGTCTGTCTAATTGCTCTGGCCAGAGTTTCCAGTACTATGTTAAATAGCAGTGTTGAAAGGGGGCATCCCTGTCTTGTTCCAGTTTTTAGAGGGAATGCTTTCAATTTTTCTCCATTTAAGATAATGTTAGCTCGGGGCCTTGCATAAATAGCTTTTATAATGTTAAGATATGTTCCTGATATTCCTAGTTTTTCCACTGTTTTGAACATAAAGAAGTGTTGTATTTTGTCAAATGCTTTTTCTGCGTCAATTGAGATGATCATATGATTTTTGTCTTTAAGTCTATTGATGTGATGTATTATGTTTATTGATTTCCGAATGTTGAACCAGCCTTGCATCCCTGGGATAAACCCCACTTGATCGTGGTGCACGATCTTTTTGATATGTTTTTGTATCCGATTTGCCAGGATTTTGTTGAGGATTTTTGCATCTATGTTCATTAAAGATATGGGCCTGAAGTTTTCTTTTTTGGATGTGTCTTTGCCTGGCTTTGGAATTAATGTAATATTGGCCTCATAGAAAGAGTCTGGAAGAGCTCCCTCTTTTTCTATTTCTTGAAATAGTTTGAAGAGCATTGGTATTAGTTCTTCTTTGAAAGTCTTATAGAACTCGGCTGTAAACCCATCAGGTCCTGGACTTTTCCTTGTTGGTATCTTTTTGATGACATCTTCTATTTGTTCGCTTGTAATTGATCTGTTTAAATTGTGTATAGCCTCCACATCCAGTTTAGGCAAATCATATGACTCTAGAAATCTGTCAATGCATTCAGTATTTTCTATTTTATTAGAGTACAAGTTTTCAAAGTAATTTCTAATTATATTCTGTATATCTGAGGTGTTTGTTGTGATATTCTCTTTTTCATCACGAATGTTAGTAATATGAATTTTTTCTCTTCTTCTTTTCGTTAGCATCGCTAAGGGTCTGTCAATTTTGTTTATTTTTTTCAAAGAACCAACTTTTAGTCTTGTCAATTCTTTGAATGGTTTCCTTAGTCTCAATTTCATTAATTTCTGCTCTGATTTTAATTATTTCCTGTCTTCTACTGCTCTTGGTGTTGGTCTGTTCTTCTTTTTCTAATGCTTTGAGGTGTGATGTTAAGTCATTTATTTGTTGGTTTTTTTTCTCTTAAGAAATGAACTCAGTACAATAAATTTTCCTCTTACTACTGCCTTCATAGTGTCCCAGAGATTTCTATATGATGTATCTGTGTTCTCATTTACCTCTAGGAATTTTTTGATCTCCTCTTTGATGTCTTCTTCAACCCCTTGTTCATTCAGTAGCATGTTGTTTAGCTTCCAGTTGATGGAGTAGTTTTTCTTATTCCTTGTTTTGTCGTTGATTTCCAATTTCATCCCTTTATGCAGGGTAGTATCTCTATTTTTTTATATTTGCTGAGAGTTGCCTTGTGACATAATATATGGTCTATTTTGGAGAAGGAGCCATGTGCTGCTGAGAAAAATGTGTATTCGTTTACTGAGGGATGAAATATTCTATATATGTTCGTTAGGTCTAAATTGTTAATTGTTTTGAGGAGGCTTAAAGTTTCTTTGTTTAGTTTTTGTTTGGATGATCTGTCCATTGGTGAGAGAGGTGTGTTGAAGTCCCCTAGAATAACTGTGTTGTGGTCTATTTTACTCTTGAACTTCAGAAGCGTTTGTTTGATGAATGTATGTGCTCCATTATTTGGGGCATACAGATTTATGATTGTTATATCCTGTTGCTGGATGGTTCCCTTAAGTAATAAGAAATATCCATCTTTGTCCCTCTTGATTAGTTTTGGTTTGAAGTCTACCTTATTTGATATGAGAATGGAAACCCCTGCTTGCTTCCGCCAGCCATGTGAGTGATAAGACTTTTCCCAGCCTTTCACTTTCAGTCTGTTGATGTCTTTTTCTATGAGGTGTGTTTCCTGGAGACAGCAAATTGTTGGGTCGTTTCTTTTAATCCATTCTGATAATCTATGTCTTTTGATTGGCAAGTTTAGGCCATTAACATTCAGGGTTATTATTGAGATGTGATTTTTATTCCCATCCATTTGTATTTGAGTTATGTTCTTTAACTTGATTTGGTTTCTCTTCTGGTTGGTATTTCCTTTAGTTTAATATCTCCCTTTGTTGATTTTCATTATCATCTTTCTCTTCTTCTTCATGAAAAATGTTGCCCAGGATGTTCAGAAGTGCTGGCTTTCGAGCTGCAAAATCTTTTAACTTTTGCTTGTCGTGGAAGATTTTTATTTCATCTTCGAATCTAAAGCTTAATTTTGCTGGATATAAGATTCTTGGTTGACATCCCTTTTCTTTCAGAGCTTGAAATATGCTATTCCAGGATCTTCTTGCTTTTAAGGTCTGGGTTGAAAAATCTGAACATAGTCTGATTGGTTTTTCCCTATATGTAATCTGCTTCCTTTCTCTTGTGGCTTTTAGTATTCTCTCCTTGCTCAGTGTATTAGGCATTTTCATTATAATGTGTCTTGGTGTGGATCTGTTGAGATTTTGTTTGTTTGGTGTTCGGTATGCCTCTTGAACTTGGTTCTCCCATTCATTCCTCAAGTTTGGAAAATTTTCTGTAATTATTTCGTTAAATAGATTACTCATTCCTTTGGCTTGAAACTCTGCCCCTTCCTCTACGCCAATCACTCTTAAGTTTGGTCTTTTTATGCTGTCCCATAATTCTTCTATGTTATGTTCTTGATTTCCAACAAGTTTTGCTGTATGGTCTAAATTCTTCTCTAGGATAAATATTTTGTCTTCATTGTCTGAGGTTCTTTCTTCCAAGTGGTCTCTTCTGTTGGTGATGCTTTCAATTGAGCTTTTATTTTGGTTTATTGCTTCTTTCATTTCTGGAATTTCTGTTTGGATTCTCTTTAGAGCCTCTATTTCCCTATTGAAGTAATCTTTTACTTCCTGTATTTGTTTTTGGAGTTCTTTGTCAAAATGATCTTTTGCCTCCTGTACTTGCTCCCTCATCTCATTTTTGAGTTCATTCTTAAGTTCCATAAACATTTGGCATATGTAATTTCTAAATTCCATCTCTGTTATTTGACCAACTGTGCTTGCCATGACATCTACCGATGAGGTATCTTGATTTGTTTGTGTCATTTTCTTTCCTTGTTTTTTCATGTTGCTTTTGTGTCTATTCTTCCTGCACTGTGGGACCTTGACTATTTTGATTTCACCTTAAAGCCTTATGTTGTTCCTGTAGTACAATGCTATCAGATTACCTTATAATTCCTTTACACTTTTAAAACCTAACACTTTCTATTCAGAAAATCCAAGTTTGATTGCAATGTACAGATTTGGTTAACCCAGATATTATTTCAAATTTACTCTGTTCGCTTCTGATGGGGTTTTATAGTTTCAAGTATTGGATACAGAGGTGTTATGTTTAGGAAGAAGGAAGTGTCTTGAATTGTTCTTTCTTGGAAAGTATGAAAAGAGATATCTATTGAAGTGGTTTAGTGGAAGTGGTTTAGTATCAGTAGACGAGGGAAGAAAGAGAATGGAGTTGACAATTAGGTGGAAAGACCAATTTATATATATAAAGTAAGTTGGAAAAGAAAAAAAAATGATAAAAGATTAGGAATTGGTGTAAGAGAGAGGAGAGATAGAATCAAGGAAATAGAGAGTAAACAATATATATCACCGCTTTGCTACCCAGTTCAATTGCGCCGGTTCTAGAAATCCCAAGTTCTGCGTATAACTTGTTTTTGCCTCTGTTTAGTATGCACTGGCAGGATGTAAACATGAAAGATGAAGGAGGAAGAAAAGATGCAAGAGTGAGAAGGAAGAAAAGAAGGAAAGAAAAAAGGAGTGGAAGCAAACAAACACAGTAACAATCAATGCGGAAGGAAAAAAAAAAAAAGCAGAACAAAACAAAGCCAAAAAAAGAAAAAGAAAAAGAAACAAACAAAAAAAAAAAAACCTCCCTGCAATCCAACAAAACAAGCAAACCAACAAAAAGAAAAGGAAAAAAAAAAAAAAGTCGAACTCTAAGTCTCAGACAAAACGGGCCCTGGGAAGCCCCCCTCTTTTTTTTTTCCTTTCCAGTTCAAACCAATGTTATTAGATCACGTCTAGATAGTCTGTGATCCTGTTAGTGAAATCAAGGCTGCATCTTAGTCCAGTGGCTGTACGGTTCAGTGAAGGAGTGGCCCAGGGGGTTTGTGTGTGTGTCAGCAGATGAATGGCACCTGGAAGGGGACCCTCCAGAAGGCACCTCCTCCCCAAGCCCACCCACAGTTGCAGCTTCTTGTGGCTGCTGCGCTGGCCTCAGAAACGCCTTCCCTGCTGACCACCTGAGCCTCACCCAATTGTGCGTTGTCTTCAGAGAGCTGGAGGGTCCCTGGATGGCTGCAGCCGTCGCTCTCTGTCTCCTCCCCTTTGTCTGGGTCAGCCACTGCAGCTTTCAAAGATGGCGGTGCTCTCCTTCCAGTTAACAGCAGCTCCACAGACTCCCGTATCCTCGCCAATCGATTTCAAAGCCGTTGGGTGGATGTCTCCCTGCCGAAGTGGCACCGGGAAGCCATAACTGTGACTGTGGTGCAGATAGCGCTGCTTCAGACTGTGGCCCGCTCCGCTCTGCCCCTGCTTGCTGTTCGCTGATCTCTGCGCCGCTCTGTACAGGGCCCTACTACTGAGAGTCGCGTCCGGCGGAGTGTGGATTTGAACTGGTGATTTCGACCCGCGGCCTCCCGTGGTCCCCCAGCACCAATTCCGCCGGCTGTTATCGCTGGTTTTTATCGCCGGTTTCACGCTGGTGTGCCGTGAGTTTGGCTGGGGTTGCAGTAGTAGCGTGGTCTCCCCACACTGACTTTGTTTCGCACGGCCTGTGCACCACCCAGGCGGTTTTGCAGGAGCCTCGCGGCTCCAGCCGCTGTAGACAGCTTGTCTCTTTCTCTCTCTGGTAGTGGTAATCAAACCATCCAGGAGATCGGTATTTTCAGCCTATATATATATGATGAATGGCAATTTATCTGCTTTGTTGGATTCTTTCCACGGAGCTGCCCTGAAGTGCGGCTTCCTCTAATCCGCCATCTTGGATCCCGAGTTCTATAGTTTCTTTGGAAGATCTATCCAGTGGTGAAAGCGGTGTATTAAAGTCACCTAGAATTATTATGTTGTGGTCTATTTGGCCCTTGAACTTGAGAAAGATTTGTTTGATGAATGTGGATGCTCCATTACTTGGGGCATATATATTTATGACACTTATTTCTTGTTTATGTATGGCTCCCTTAAGTAGTGTGAAATGTCCATCCTTATCTCTTTTGATTACCTTTGGCTTGAAGTCTAGTTTGTTTGATATGAGGATGGAAACCCCTGCTTGCTTATATAGTCCGTGTGAGTGGTATATTTTATCCCATCTTTTCACCTTCAATCTGTGGGCATCTTTTCCTATGAGATGTGTCTCCTTTTTTTTTTTTTTTTTAAATACTTATTTATTTACTTTAGTTGTACACAATACAATGCATTTTACATTTACGTGGTGCTGAGGATCGAACACGGGATGCGCACGTGCGAGGCGAGCACTCTGCCGCTGAGCCACAACCCCAGCCCGAGATGTGTCTCTTGAAGGCAGCATATTGTTGGGTCTTTTTTTAAAAAATCCTATCTATAAGCCTGTGTCTTTTAATTGGTGAGTTTAGGCTGTTAATGTTCAGGGTTATTATTGTGATATGATTTGCATTACGAGTCATTTTAAATTTTATTTAATTCTATTTTATTTTTTGTGTTTAGCTTGACTTGATTTCTCCTATGGTTAGTTTTCCTTTACTGTAGTTCTTCCCTTTGTAGGTTTTTATTGTTGTTTTTCAATTCTTCCTCATGGAATATTTTACCAAGGATGTTCTGTAGTGCTGGCTTTCTTGTTGTAAATTCTTTTAGCTTTTGTTTATCATGGAAGGTTTTTATTTCACCATCAAATCTAAGCTTAATTTTGCTGGATATAAGATTCTTGGTTGGCATCCCTTATCTTTTAGAGCCTGGTATATGTTGTTCCAGGCTTTCCTTGCTTGGAGGGTCTGGGTTGAAAAATCTGCTGTGATACGAATTGGTTTTCCTCTATAGGTTATCTGATTTTTCTCTCTTATGGCCTTTAAAATTCTATCCTTATTTTGTATGCAAGGCATTTTCATTAAAATGTGACTTGGTGTAGATCTGTTGTAATTTTGTACATTTGGTGTCCTATATGCTTCTTGTATTTGGTTTTCAAATTCATTCTTCTTGTTTGGGAAATTTTCTGATATTATTTCATTAAAGAGATTTTGCATTCCTTTGGATTGATTCTCTGCATCTTCCTCAATTCCAATAAATCTTATATTCGGTCATTTGATGGTATCCCATAATTTTTGGATATTTTGTTCATGATTTCTTACTGTCTTCACTGTGTGGTCAACTTTATTTCCAATATTATATATTTTGTCCTCATTGTCTGAGGTCCTGTCTTACAAGTGATCCAATCTATTGTTGATAATATCTATTGAGTTTTTTAAATGGCCTATTGTTTCTTTCATTTCAAGTATTTCTGTTTGTTTTTTTCTCAGACTCTCTATCTCTATCTTGAAGTAATCTTTTGCTACCTGTATTTGTTCTCTTATCTCTTTCTTAGAGTGATCAATGGTTGCCTGTATTTGATCTCTTATCCCTTTGTTGGAGAGATCAATTTTTGCCTGTATCTGCTCACTTAGGTCATTTTTAAAATCCTGAATCATTTTAATTATGTATATGTGGAACTCCTTTTCCAGCATTTCACCTACTGTGCTTTCTATGGATTCTATTGCTGTAGTATCTTGGTTTGTTTGGGGCATTTTTCTCCCTTGTTTTTTCATGATATCTATGTGTTTTCCCCTTTTGCAGTGTAAGTCTGAGATATTACTGTTTCTGTCCTATTGTCTTATATCTTCCCTACAGTTTACCTGATGCCTCACTTTTTTTTTTTTAATTTTTTTTTCAAGTTGCTGATTTTATATGAAGTATTTTTACAACAATTGTGTCTTCATACATGGATTTGGGGTAATCATGGATAACTCAGTCTACCCTTATTCCTATCCCCTTGTCCCCTCCTCTCCCTCCCCCTCATTGTTTATTTAAAGCTCTTTCATTCCTCTCATTCCCTCTCTCTTGCCTTTATAAGTTAGTATCTTCATATCAAAGAGATCATTTGACCTTTGGTTTTTTGGGATTGGCTAACTTCACTTATTCTCTAACTCCATCCATTTACGTGTGAATGCCATGATTTTATTCTCTCTTATTGCTGAGTAATACTCCATTGTGTATATATACCACATTTTCTTTATCCATTAATCTACTGAAGGGCATCTAGGTTGGTTTCAAAGTTTGAGCTACTGTGAATTGTGCTGCTATAAACATTGATGTGGCTGTGTCCCTATAGTATGCTGTTTTGAAGTCCTTTGGGTGTAGACCGAGGAGTGGGATAGCTGGGTCATAAGGTGGTTTCATTCAAAGTTTTCCAAGGAATCTCCATACTGCTTTCCATATTGGATGCCCCATTGTGCAGTCCCAACAGCAATGTATGAGTGTGCCTTTTTCTCCACATCCTCACCAACATTTAGTGTTGTTTGTGTTCTTAATAGCTGCCATTCTGACTGGTGTGAGATGAAATCTTAGAATAGTTTTGATTTACATTTCTCTAATTGCCAGAAATGTTGAATATTTTTTCAAGTATTGATTGATTGTATATCTTTTTCTGAGAAGTGTCTGTTCAGTTCCTTGGCCCATTTATTGATTGTGTTATTTGTTTTTTTTTGGGGGTTAAGATTTTTTAGTTCTTTATATATCCTAGAGATTAGTGCTCTATCTGATGTGCGTGTGGTAAAAATTTGTTCCCAATTAGTAGGCTCTCTATTCACCTCATTGATTGTTTCTTTTGCTAAGAAGAAGCTTTGTAATTTGAATCTATCTCATTTATTGATTCTTGATATTAATTCTTGTGCTACAGGAGTCTTATTAAGGAACTTGGGGTTTAATCCAACATGTTGGAGATTAGAGCTTACTTTTTCTTCTATCAGGTATAGTGTCTCTGGTCTAATTCCTAGATCCTTGATCCATTTTAAGTTGAATTTTGTGCATGATGCCTCACTTTTAGTGGAAAGATCAATATTACAGCATTCAAAGTACCCAATGTATTGCCATATATCAGTTAGTTTCTATTTTTATATTTACAATTTTGACACTTTAGCCATAAATGATGAGATCAATTATCTTCTACCATTTAGTCAGTGTTCTTGTGTGGTGGTTCACAGTATCTAATGATAGAAGGGGGACTTATGGGTTGGCTAAAATGTTTGTGAGGTAGGATGTGAGAAAATAAAGTTATTAGATTATTTGACTAGTGAGAGGGTAATCATGGGAATTAGGGTGTTAGTGGAAGAAACAAAAGATAGCTATCCCCATGTAATATTCCCTGTTCCTGGGCCTTGGGCCTGTTCCCTGACCTGTAGGCAGAGGCGGAGAATACCTGTGGCTCCTGAGTGGGTGGGCAGAGCTGGGAACGCATGCAGGCAGGCTGAGCTGGAATGCTTGTAGGCGGGCAGTGCTGGAACGCTTGCAGGCGGGCCTAGCAGGAATGATCACAGACCAAGGCTTGTTCCCCACTGTCCATAGCAATGATGGTATCTCCGAGGTAGGTAGGGCTAGCTAAAACTCTTGCAGGCCAGGGCTTGTTCCCCTGCTGTCCACAGCAGGGATGGCATCTCTGAGGTAGTTGGGCATAGCTGGAACTCTTGCAGGCCAGGGCTTATTCCCCTGCCTTCCCAAGCTGAGCCGGGATGGCAGGATGGCATCTCTGAGGTGGTTAGGACAAGCTCTCTATTTGTTTTTATAAGATGAATAATGCATATCCATATTTGTTAGCTGCATGTTCTAAATACATAACTATAAAAGGAAAGCATGTGGGACTGGGGTTGTGGCTCAGTGGAAGAGCACTTGTTAGCATGTGTGAGGCACCTGGTTCGATTCTCAGCACCACATATAAAAATAAATAAATAAAAGTTCATTGACAACTAAAATTTATTTTTAAAAAGGAGGACGTGCCCTAGACCATTTGAAAACTGCCTCTCAGAGAAGAAGGAACAACATGCATCCAGCAAGAGGGTGCTCCATGGATGCCAGAGCACCCTTGGGCCAATGGAAAGGCCACCCAGGCAATCTCACCTAGCTTCCTCGCCTCTGCTGCCCCCTTGTGGCTGAAAGTTGGCACAGAAAGGGGCAGTTCCCAGAAAGAAGACAGAGAGAGTATGGAGGTGCAGACAAGAGATCTTAAAAATGTAGGGGGCTGGGATTATGGCTCAAGAAGAGCGCTTGCCTAGCATGTGTGAGGCACTGGTTTCAATCCTCAGCCCACATAAAAATTTTTGAATAAATTTAAGTTAGAAACAAAAAAAAAATCATAAAAATGTGGAAGGGGTTAAATGAAACCAGACAGAAAATACCTGATGCTGTAGGATTCCAACTATATGAAGTTAAATAGGAAGATGGAGTTGTGGTGGCAGAAGTCATATTCTTAAGTCATATCCTTAAGTCATATTCTTAAGGATACAGGACCATCGCTTAATCTTAATACTGCTAAGATGAGTTCACTGTATTATCTTCTACTATAGAAAAGATTTAAAAAACTACTTTCTGGCTACTTATTCCTAGTTAAAAAATTTTTAAAAAGAAAAAGACACGCAAGTTTGTGGCTTTTATTTCAATTTTTAATTATTCCTCCAAACTTTATCCAGCATGAAGCTGAATGATTGCCTAACCTGTGGCCTGATAGCCCACTGAGCAAGTCCCAGTGTATGGCAGTGTAATCCCCTTCCTCTTAGGCTGCCCATCTGCCTCTCTGGTGGGGAGACCCCCACGTGAGGCTGTCACCTCCAAAAGTGAAATATCCAATCAGAAGTGGTTGAGAGACATCCTCAAGCCTCTCAGTCTCTTAGTGGAGCCAGGGCCTGGCCCAGCCCCACACTGAATTCACCTGCTGAGCCCTCTTTTTTATTTTTTATTCAAAGTTATTGTATTTATAATAGTAGTATGCATTATAATTCATAATAAACATATAGAGAATCTTTTTACATAACACTGTTTGTTGTATACAATGTATATTCGTACTATTCAAATCTTCAATCATGCATTTAGGATAATGATATCCATCTTATTCAACCACCTTTTCTTTTTTTCCCTTCATTCCCCCTTGCTCTCTCCCTACCCCTCCCTCCCCTTTGACCATTCTAGTGTTCCCTTAATATCCCTTTGTACCCCAACCCAACACCACTGTGAATCAGCCTCCTTATATCAGAGAGAACATTCAGTATTTGAATTTTTGAGATTGACTAACTTCACTTAGCATTATATTCTCCAACTTTATCCATTTACCTGCAAATGCCATCATTTTATTCTCTTTTATTGCTGAGCAAAATCCCATTGTGTATATATACCACATTTTCTTTATCCACTCATCTACTGAGGGACATCTAGGTTGATTCCACAACCTAGCTATTGTGAATTGTGCTGCTGTAAACATTGAAGTGGCTGTGTCATTGTAATATGCTGTTTTAAGTCCTTTGGGAATAGACCCAGGAGTGGGATGGCCGGGTCATAGGGTGGTTCCATTCCCAGTGTTCCAAGAAATCTCCATACTGCTTTCCATAATGGTTGAACCATTTTGCAATCCCAACAGCAATGTATGAGTGTGCCTTTTTCCCCACATCTTCTCCAACATTTATTGTTGTTTGTGCTCTTAATAGCTGCCATTTTGACTGGAGTGAAATGAAATCTTAGAGTAGTTTTGATTTGCATTTCTCTAATTGCCAGCAATGTTGAGCATTTTTTCATATATTTGTTGATTAATTGTGTATCTTCTTCTGAGAAGTGTCTTTTCAATTCCTTCACCCATTTATTGATTTTGTTATTTGTTTTTTTTGGTGTTAAGTTTTTTGAGTTCTTTATATATTCTAGAAATTAGTGCTCTATCTGATGTGCATGTATTAAATATTTGTTCCCAATTAGTTGCCTCTCTATTCACCTCACTGATTGTTAATTTGCTGAGAAGAAGCTTTTTAGTTTGAATCTATCCCATTCATTAATTCTTGCGCTACAGGATTCTTATTAAGGAACTTGGGGCCTAATCCGACATGTTGGAAATTGGAGCTTACGTTTTCTTCTATTAGGCGTATTGTTTCTGGTCTAATTTCTAGGTCCTTGATCCACTTTGAATTGAATTTTGTGCATGGTGAGAAATAAGGGTTTGTTTTCATTTTGTTGCATACGGATTTTCAGTTTTCCCAGCACCATTTGTTGAAGAGGATATCCTTTCTTCACTGTACATTTTTGGCGCCTTTGTCTAATATACCAGAGCTGAAATTATATGTATTAGTCTCTATGTCCTCAATTCTTTACCATTGATCTACCAGTCTGTTTTGGTGCCAATACCATGCTGGTTTTGTTACTATTGCTCTAAAGTATAATTTAAAGTCTGGTATGGTGATGCCATCTGCTTCACTTTTCTTGCTAAGGATTGCTTTAGCTATTCTGAGTCACTTATTTTTCCAGATGAATTTCATGACTGCTTTTTCTATTTCTTTGAGGAATGTCATTGGGATTTTGATTGAAATTGCATTGAATCTGTATAATGCTTTTGGTAGTATGGACATTTTGACAATATTAATTCTGCCTGTCCAAGAACAAGGTAGGTCTTTCCATCTTCTGAGGTCTTCTATAATTTCTTTCTTTAGTGTTGTATAGTTTTCGTTATAGAGGTCTTTCACCTCTTTCATTAAGTTGATTCCAGGTATTTTTTTTTTTTCTGATGCTATTGTAAATGGGGTAGTTTTCATCATTTCCCTTTCAGAGGATTTGTCACTGATGTACAAAAATGCCTTTGACTTATGGGTATTGATTTTGTATGCTGGTACTTTGCTGAATTCATTTACTAGTTGTAAAAGTTTTCTGATAGAGCTTTTGGGTCTTCTAAGTATATTATCGTGTCATCGGCAAATAGTGCTAATTTGAGTTCTTCTTTTCCTATCTTGATCCCTTTAATTTCTTTCACCTGTTGAATTGCTCTGGCCAGAATTTCAAGTACTATGTTAAGTAGCAGATGTGAAAGGGGGCATCCCAGTCTTGTTCCAGTTTTTAGAGGGAATGCTTTCAATTTTTCTCCATTTGAGATAATGTTAGCCTGGGGCTTTGCATAAATAGCTTTTATAATGTTGAGATATGTTCCTGTATTCCTAGTTTTTCTAGTGTTTTGAACATAAAGGGGTTTTGTATTTTGTTGAATGCTTTTTCTGTGCCTATTGAGATGATCATTTGGTTTTTATTTTCTAGTCTATTGATGTGATGTATTATGTTTATTGATTTCCAAATGTTGAACCAACCTTGCATCCCTGGGATAAACCCCACTTGATCGTGGTGCACTATCTTTTTGATATGTTTTTGTATTCAATTTGCCAGAATTTTGTTGAGGATTTTTGCATCCATGTTCATTATAGATATTGGCCTGAAGTTTTCTTTTTAGGCTGTGTCTTTGCCTGGCTTTGGAATTAATGTAATATTGGCCTCATAGAAAGAGTCTGAAAGAGCTCCCTCTTTATCTATATCTTGAAATAAGTTGAAGAGCATGGGTATTAGTTCTTCTTTAATGGTCTTTTAGAACTTGGCTGTGAATCCATCAGGTCCTGGGCTTTTTCTACTTGGTAGCATTTTGATGGTGTCTTCTATTTCTTCGATTGAAATTGATCTGTTTAAATAGTGTATAGCCTCCAGTTCCAGTTTGGGCAATTCATATGACTGTAGAAATCTGTCAATGCTTTCGATATTTTCCATTTTCTTAGAGTACAAGTTTTCCAAGTAATTTCTAATTATCCTCTGTATATCTGAGGTGTTTGTTGTGATATTTCCTTTTTCATCATGGATGTTAGTAATTTGAGTTTTTTCTCTTATTCTTTTCATTAGCATCACTAAGGGTCTGTCAATTTTTTTTATTTTTTCAAAGAACCAACTTTTAGTTTTGTCAATTCCTTGAATTGTTTCTTTATTCTTAATTTCATTAATTTCGGCTCTGATTTTAATTATTTCCTGTCTTCTACTTCTCTTAGTGTTGATCAATTCTTCTTTTTCTAGTGCTTTGAGGTGTGATGTTAAGTCATTTATTTGTTGGGTTTTTTTTTTTTTTTTTCTTTTAAGGAATGAACTCAGTGCAATGATTTTTCCTCTTACTACTGCCTTCATAGTGTCCCAGAGATTTCTATATGATGTATCTGTGTTCTCATTTACCTCTAGGAATTTTTTGATCTCCTCCTTGCAGTCTTCTTCAACCTCTTGTTCATTCAGTAGTGTGTTGATTAGCTTCCAGTTGTTGGAGTTTTTTTTTTTTTTTTTTTTCTTGTTTTATCATTGATTTCCAAACTCATCCCATTATGGTCTAATAGAATGCAGGGTAGTATCTCTACTTTTTTATATTTGCTTAGAGTTGCCTTGTGGCATAATATATGGTCTATTTTGGAGAAGGAGTCATGTGCTGCTGAGAAAAAAAGTGTATTCACTTACTAAGGAATGAAATATTTTACAAATGTCCATTAGGTCTAAGTTATTAATTGTTTTAATGAGGCCTAAAGTTTCTTTATTTAGCTTTTTTTTTGGATGATCAATCCATTGGGGAGAGAGGTGTGTTGAAATCCCCTAGAATAACTGTGTTGTGATATATTTTACTCTTGAACTTGAGAAGGGTTTGTTTGATGAATGTAGGTGCTCCATTATTTGGGGCATATAGATTTATAATTATTATATCTTGTTGATGAATGGTTCCCTTAAGCAGTAAGAAATATCCATCTTTGTCCATTTTGATCAGCTTTGGCTTGAAGTCTACCTTATTTGATATGAGAATGGAAACCCCCTGCTTGCTTCCACGGCCCATGTGAATGATAGAACTTTTCCTAGCCTTTCACCTTCAGTCTATTGATGTCTTTTTCTATGAGGTGGGTTTCTTGGAGACAGCAAATTGTTGGGTCATTTCTTGTAATCCAGTCTGACAACCTTTGTCTTTGAATGGTGAGTTTAGGCCATTAATATTTAGGGTTATTATTGAGATATGGTTCATATTCCCATCCATTTTTATATGTTTATGGTATTTAACTTGATTTGTTTTCTCCTCTGGTTGGTATTTCCTTTAGTTTAATATTTCCCTTTGTTGATTTTCATTGTTATTTTTCTTTTCTACTTCCTGGAATATTTTGCCGAGGATGTTCATCAGTGCTGGTTTTCAAGTTGTGAAATCTTTCAACCTTTGTTTGTCGTGGAAGGTTTTTATTTCATCTTCAAATCTAAAACTCAATTTTGCTGGATATAAAATTCTTGGTGGACATCCCTTTTCTTTCAGAGCTTGAAATGTGCTATTCCAGGATCTTCTAGCATTTTTTTAAGGTCTGGATTGAAAAATCTGAACATAGTCTGATTGGTTTCCCACTATATGTAATCTGCTTCCTTTCTCTCATGGCTTTTAATATTCTAGCTCTCCTTGCCTAGTATTATTAGGCACTTTTTCATTATAATGTACCTTGGCGTGGGTCTATTGTGATTTTGTACGTTTGGTGTTTGGTGGGGCCTCTTGAACTTGGTTTTCCCATTCATTCCTCAAGTTTGGAAAATTTTCTGCTATTATTTCATTGAATAAATTACTCATTCCTTTGGCTTGGATCTCTGCAACTTTCTTCTACACCAATTACTCTTAAATTTGGTCTTTTTATGTTGTCCCATATTTCTTGAATGTTCTGTTCTTGATTTCTTACCATTTTTGCTGTGTAATCTACATTTTTCTCAATTACATATATTTTGTCTTTACTATCTGAGGTGCTTTCTTCCAAGTGGTCTAATCTGTTGGTGATGCTTTCAATTAAACATTTCATTTGGTTTATTGCTTCTTTCATTTCCAGAACTTTTGTGTGGTTTCTCTTTAGAACTTCTATCTCCCTATTAAAGTAATCCTTTGCTTCCTGTATTTGTTTTTGGAGTTCTTTGTCAAAATGATCTTTTACCACCTGTATTTGCTCCCTCATCTCATTTTTTAGTTCATTCTTACGTTTCATAAACATTAGGAATATGTAATTTCTGAATTCCATTTCTGGCATTTCACCAACTGTGCTTGCCATGAAATCTACTGAGGAGGTATATTGATTTGTTTGAATCACTTTCTTCCCTTGTTTCTTCATATTGCTTGTGTGACTTTTTCTTCTAGCACTGTGGAACCTCGAATATTTTGTTTTTACCTTAAAGCCTTATGATGCTTCTGTACTACAATGCTATCAGATCCCCTTATAAATACTTTACACTTTAAAACCAGAAGTTTCCTATTCAGATAATCACAGTTTGATCACGATGTACATATTTAGTTAATTCAGATATTGTCTTCAATTTACTCTGTATGTTTGTGATGGGGTGTATAGTTTCAAGTATTGGACACAGAGGTTTAGGAAGAAGTAAGTGAGGGTATTGAGTTGTTATTTCTTAGGAAGTATAAAAAGAGAATTCTATGGAAGTGGTTTAATATCAGCAGAGGATAGAGGAAAGAGAATGGAGTGAACTATTTAATGGAAAGACTGATTTATATATAAAACGAACTTAAGCAACCATTGAGAGAAGAAAGAAAGAAGAAAAAGAAAGAAGAAAAAAAGATGACAAAGAAGTAGGAATTAGTGTAAAAGAGAGAAAAGAGAAAGTGAGTTAAAAAAAAAAAAACAGAGAATAAACCATATATAACACCACTTTGCTGTATAGTTTAGTTGCCCCAGTTCTAGAAATCCCAATTTTTGCGTATAACTTGTTTTCGTCTCTGCTGAGAATGCAATGGCAGGGTGTAAATAGGAAAGATGAGGGAATAAGAAAGGAAACAAAAGTGAGAAGGAATAAGAGAAAGAAAGAAAGAAAAGAGGAATAAAAGCATACAAACAAACACATAATCAAACAACAACAACACACAAAAAAACAAGAAAACAAAAACCAAAGTCGAACCCAGGAACAAATCTCAGTCAAACAGCGCCCTGTGAAGTCCTTCTTTTTTCCCTTCCAGTTTAAGCCAGTTGTCCTGGATTGTGTCCAGGCAGTAACAGAGTACCTGGGAAGCTTGCAGACTGGGCATGTTCCCCTGCCATCCTGCACTGGGATCATGACTCCGTGGTGGGCTGGCTGGACAGTCTGCCTGGGGGCCTAGCTGGAAAGCTTGCAGGCCTGGGCTTGTTCCCCTGCCTTCCCATGCTGGGGTGACATCTCTGCAGTGGGCAGGCTGGGAAAGTCCCCTGGAGAGCCTAGCTGGAAAGCTTGAAGGCCGGGGCATTGTTCCCCTGCCTTCCCACACTGGGATCGCGTCTCCACGGTGGGCAGACTGGGTGCTAAGCCCTCTTGGCTGGGGCACCTACCCCACCACCCTCTGCATGAGCAATTAACCCCCTTCTTAATCTGAGATTCCAGGGGAGGTAAAGTATAACTCCCACTAAGCCCTGAGATAGAAAAGGGTAAGGGAGTGAGACCACAGAGAAAAATATACATTCCTATGGAAAATTGAGTGAATATTATTAGACTAATAAAAAGCAAAAACAATAAAGATAAAAATTTAAAAGGAAAAACAGCAGAATGAGAGAAAGCTGGAATAAAACAAAGAAAGAGCAGGACTGGACATGTGGCTCAGTGGTAGACTTCTTGCCCAGCACATGTGAGGCACTGGGTACAATACTCTGTACCACATAAAAATTAATAAAATAAAGGTATTGTGTCCATCTACAACTAAAAATATATTAATAAAAAAAAGAGGAAGGATCAATAAGGGAGGCCAGGAAGGAAGAATAAGGCCTTCCTGGTGTTCGGTCCCAACCTATCAGGAGATGAGACATCAGAATGGACACATTGGCCCAGAGGATCTTAAACACGTTCTCCAGTTACTGCAATGTCACATCAGTTGCAGAGAGCCAGCACAGGCACTGACCATATGTGTGACCCATCAGTGACCTGGGAACAATTTACTGACCCTTCCAATCCCAGGTTGGTCAGGCCCATGTGTGGTCAAGGGTGAAACAGGTGAGTCCCAGTGGAGGGATTTCATAACTGGGTCATGGAAAAAGGCCTAGAGGTCTCAAAGGTTGACCTCTGCCCCTGAGAGAATTAGAGAGGGGCCTAGGGCAGAAAACTTCCTGTCCAACCCCAAGAGACACATTCTAACAGTCCCTAGGATGCTGCACACCCTGTTCCTCTCCTGTCACAGAGACTCTTCCCCCCAGGCAGATCCAGGGCCTGTGCTCTCTAATAACCACCAAGAAATACTTAGGCACACCATTAACTAAGGATCATCTTACTGTGAACATTTTATTCTTCATTCCCATGATGATTTGGTACAATACCATGAGGTGGTTCTCACTGTCCTCATTCTAGAACTGAGATGGAGCCTCCACAATATGTGGAACCTATCCAAGGTCATATGGTCACTTGGACAAACACTGACAGGAGGAAGTCTACCCCAAGGTACAGCCTAAACCTGAAAGAGTTGGGAGCACCAGCACTATCAGTGCAGGGATTGGGGGATGAAAGGGAAGCAAAGAGTACATCAGAACTTCTATTATAAAAGCTTTATTCTTACATCTATTTGTGTTTTTCTTTTGTTTTGTTTTTATTTCCTCAAAAATTATTTTTTATTAAATTATTTATTTATTCTAATTTGTTATACATGCTTACAGAGTACAATTCTTTTCATATTATGTATAAAGTGCACAGTTTTTCAAGTCTCAGGTTTTACATAAAGTATTTTCATACCATTTGTGTTTTTATATACGTACTTAGAGTATTGATATCTAACTCATTCTGCCATTATTCTTATCCCCTTGTGCCCTTTCCTCTCCTCCCTCCCCTTTGTTCTATTTAATATTCCTTCATGCCTCTCATCTCCCCCTCCCTTGCCATTATAATTCAGTATCATCAGAGCAAAGGAATCATTTGACCTTTGTTTTTTGGGGGTTTGGCTAACTTCATTTAGCATTATTTTATCCAATGCTATCCATTTACCTGTGAAGGCCATGATTTTATTCTCTTTTAGTGATGAGTAGTGTTCCATTGTGTATGTATAACAAAGTTTCCCTATCCATTCATCTATTGATGGACATGGGGTTGTTTTCACAATCTAACTATTGTGAATTGTGCTGCTATAAACATTGATGTGGCTGTGTGCAACCACTCTCCAGTCTGCCATCTTCCAATCCTGAGGCAAACTTTAGAATGACAGAATTTCTGTCTCATTCTTTCATAGAATAGCAGCTCACAAAAATCAATATTTTATTAATATTTGAGGAATAAAATGAATGACAGAATGCATGCTGCACAAAAAAAAAAAAAAAAAAAAAAAAAAAAAAAAAAAAAAAAAAAAAAAATAATAAAAAAAAAATAAAAAAAAAAAAAAAAAAAAAAAAAAATAAAAAAGAAAAAAAAAAAAAAAAAAAATGAGGGGAAATGTATTTTAAATTTTTTATTTCTTGCTTTTTAAAACAACATAGGAAGAAACATGGAGACACACTCCCCATTGACAGATAGACAAGGACAAGCAGGGAAGTGAGACAGCACAGTAAGGAGCGACTGCAGCACTCTTCCATATCTTAAGAGCAGGGGAGAGAGATGGGGATGAGGGCCAGGAGGCAGGTCCAGCCCAGAGATCCAGCTCCTCAGTATAGAGAGATGGGCTCAGGGCTGGACTTCAGGCCCCTGCTGGAGCAAAGCATTTCCTATTGGTTCATCATAGTAACAGGGTGATGGGACCCCACAACTCTGACACTGTCAAACAGCTGAGCCTTGGATCTTTCCAGCTTTTCTGGGAAGACGGTAGTACCAGTAAAACACACTTGCCTGGGAAGAGACTGTTCCCAAAGACAGTGTAAGGCCCACCCTTTCAGCCTCATCTCTGTAAAACATTGCATCCATCTTGGGGCACCTCAACTGTTATTTCAAGTTAACTCCACCATTGCTGCCACCACCTTTAGTTGCAGTAGCATACATTGAGGGACACCTGCAGGGTCTGGAAGTCCAATATCAAGGTGAGGTGCAGATAATCTGCATGGATACTACAAGAATATAGGGTAGAAATTATAATATGTCAGATCCACACTGCAATAAAGGAAGACACTCAGACAACATGAAAAAACAAGGGAGGAAAGAGCCCCAAACAAACAAGGATACTACAATAACAGAAGCCATGGACGGCAAAGTTGATGAAATGTCAGAAAAGGAGTTCAGACAGTTCATAATTAAAATGACCTGTGAATTAAAGAATGACCTAAATGAGCAAATACAGGTAAAAATGGATCACTAAAAACAAAGAGATAAGAGAGCAAATACAGGCAACCATTGATGACACCAAAAAAGAGATAAGGAAGCAAATTCAGGCATCCAGTGGTCACACCAACAAAGAGATAAGGGAGTAAATACAGGTAGCAAAAGATTACTTCAAGAAAGAGATAGAGATTCTGAATACAAAAAAAAAAAAGTCAGAAATTCTTCAAATGAAGGAAACAATAAACCAAATTAAAAAAAAAAAAAAAACAGAAAGCATCACCAAAAGACTAGATCACCTGGAAGGAAAAACGTCAGATAATGAAGACAAAGTATACAATCTGGAAAACAAAGTTGACCATACAGGGAAGATAGTAAGAAACCATGAACAGAACATCCAAGAATTATGGAACAGCATCAAAAGACCACATCTAAGAGTTATTGGGATAGAGGAAGGCACAGAATTTCAAACCAAAGGAATGCACAATCTCTTCAATGAGATAATATCAGAGAATTTCCCAAGCATGAAGATGAATTGGAAAACCAAATACAAGAGGCTTACTGGACAACAATTATATACAGAATTACAAAAGGTCTACACCAACGCAGATTATAATGAAAATACCTAAAATACAGAATAATGATAGAATCTTAAAGGCCACAAGAGAGAGGAATCAGATCACATATAGAGGGAGACCAGTACCTACCTTGGCAGATTTTTCAACCCAGACACTCAAAGCCAGGAGATCGTGGAACAACATATAACAAGCTCTGAAAGAAAATGGATGCCAACCAAGAATCTTATATCCAGCAAAATGAAGCTTTATATTTGATAATGGAATAAAAACCTACCACAATAAACAAAAGTTTAAAGAATTTACAACTAGAAAGCCAGAACTACAGAACATCCTTGGCAAAATAGTCCATGAAGAGGAAATGAAAAACAATGATGAAAATCAGCAGAGGGAGGTATTATACAAAAGGAAAAAATCATCAGAGAAGAAACCCGGTCAAGTTAAATACCAAAAATAAACAAAAATGGCTGGGAATATACATTATGTCTCAATAATAACCCTGAAGATTAATGGCCTAATCTCATCAATCAAAAGACATAGAATAGTAGATTTAATCAAAACACAAGACCCAAAAATATGCTGACTCCAAGAGACTCATCTCATAGGAAAAGACATCCACAGGCTGAAAGTGAAAAGTTGAGAGAAATCATACCACTCACATGGTCTGCAAAAGCAAACAGGGGTTTCCATCCTCATATCAAATAAAGAAGACTTCTAGCTAAAGTTAATCAAAAGGGATAAAGAGGACATTTCATACTGCTCAAGGGAACCATATACCAACAAGACTTAACAATTATAAATATATATGCCCCAAACAATGGAGCATCGACATTCATCAAACAAACCCTTCTCAAGTTCAAGAGACAAATTGACCACAACATAATAATTTTGAGTGACTTTAACACACTTCTTTCACCATTGGATACATCTTCCAAACAAAAGCTAAACAAAGAAACTATAGAACTCAAATCTAGAATCAATAACTTAGATTTAACTGACAAGTATAGAATATTTCATCCCTCAGGGAATAAATACACTTTCTTCTCAGCAGCACATGGTTCCTTCTCTAAAATAGACCACATAATATGCCACAAAGCAACTCATAGCAAATATAAAAAAGTAAAGATACTACCCTGCATTCTATCAGACCATAATAGAATAAAATCAATGATTAAAGTAAAAAAAAATAAATAATAAATAAATAATAATAATAAATAATAAATAAATAAATAAGTGATTAAAGTAAAAACATTTTTTTACTTTAATCAATGATTAAAGAAAATTTAAAAAGCTACTCCAACACCTTGAAATTAAATAATATTCTACTGAATGAACAATGGGTTGCAGAAGACATCAAGGAGGAGATTAAAAATTTCTTAGAGGGGGCTGGGGTTGTGGCTCAGCAGTAGAGCACTCACCTTGCACGTGCGTGGCCCAGGTTCAATCCTCAGCACTACGTAAGAATAAAGGCATTGTATAAAACTAAAACAAATACATATTTTTTAAAAAAATATTCTTAGATGTAAATGAGAACATAGATACAACATATTGAAATCTCTGCAACACTATGAAAGCATCCTTCAAAGGAGAAAAAAATCAACAAATAAATGACTTAACATTACATCTCAAAGCCATAGAACAAAAAAAACAACCTAACACCAAGAGCAGCAGAAGACAGGAAATAATTAAAATCAGAGCTGAAATTGATGAAATTGAAACAAAAGAAATAATTGAAAAAAAACTGACAAACAAATAGTTGGTTCTTTGAAAAAATAAATAAAATTGACAGATCCTTAGACAGGCTAATGAAGAGAAGAAGAGAGAAAACTGAAATTATTAACATACATGATGAAAAATGAAATATCACAACAGACAATACAGAAATACAGAAGATAATTAGAAATTATTTTGAAAACTTATACTCCAATAAAATAGAAAATATTGAAGGCATCGACAAATTTCTAGAGTCATATGATTTACCCAAATTGAATCAGGATGATATACATAATTTAAACTGATCAATTTCAAGTGATGAAATAGAAGATGCTATCATAAGACTACAAAAAAGAAAAGCCCAGGACTAGATGGATACACAGCCAAATTCTAAAAGACCTTTATAGAAGAACTAATACAATACTCTTCAATTTACTACAGGAAATAGGAAAAGAGGGAGCACTTCCAAAGTCATTCCATGAAGTCATTATCACCCTGATTCCAAAACCAGGCAAAGACACATCAAAAAAAGAAAAATTCAGTCCAATATCTCTAATGAACATAAATGCAAAAATTCTCAATAAATTCTGGCAAATTGAATACAAAAACATATCAAAAGGATAGTACACCATGATCAAGTAGGGTTTATTCCAGGGATGCAAGATTGGTTCAACATACACAAATCAATAAATGTAATTTATCACATCAATAGACTTAAAGATAAGAACCATAAAATCTTCTCAATACATGCAGAAAAGGCATTTGACAACATACAGCACCCTGTCTTGTTCAAAACACTAGAAAAACTAGGGATAACAAGAACATATCTCAACATCATAAAAGCTATCTATGCTAAGCCCCAGGTCAACATCATTCTAAATGGAGAAAAATTGAAAGCATTCCCTCTAAAAACTGGAACAAGACAGGGATGCCCTCTTTCACCACTTCTATTTAACATATTTCTTGAAACACTGGACAGAGCAATTAGACAGATGAAAGAAATTAAAGGGATACGAATAGGCAAAGAAGAGCAAAAATTAGCACTATTTGCTAATGACACGATTCTATATCTAGAAGACCCAAAAAATTCCACCACAAAACTCCTAGAACTAGTAAAATTGCAGGATACAAAATAGACACTCATAAATCAAAGGCATTTCTGTATGTGAGTGACAAATCCTCTGAAAGGGAAAAAAGGAAAACTACACCATTTACAATAGCATCAAAAAAATAAAATAAAATATTTGGGAATCAACTTAACAAAAGAGGTGAAAGACCTCTACAAGGAAAAGTATAGATGCTAAAGAAAGACATTAAAGAAGATGTAAAGATCTACCTTGTTCTTGGATAGGCAGAATTAATATTAATAAAATGACCATACTGCCAAATGCACTATACAGATTTAATGCAATTCCAATCAAAATCCCATGACATTCCTCATAGAAATAGAAAAAGCACTCATGAAATTCATCTGGAAAAATAAGAGACCCAGAATAGCTAAAGCAATCCTTAGCAAGAAGAGTGAAGCAGGTGGCATCACTATACCAAGCCTTAAAGTATACTACAGAGCAATAGAAACAAAAACAGCATGGGGGGCTGGGGTTGCACCTCAATGATAGAGCGCTTGTCTAGCATGTGTGTGGCCCGGGTTCAATCCTCAGCACCACATAAAAATAAATGCAATGTGTACAACTAAACTAAATAAATACATATTTTAAAAAAAAAAACAGCATGGCATTGGCACCAAAATAGACCAATAGACCAATGGTACAGAATAGAGGACAGAGAGACTAACACATATAATTACAGTTACCTTATAATAGACAAAGACGAGAAAAATGTTCATTGGAGTAAAGATAGCCTCTTCAACAAATGGGGCTCGGAGAACTGAAAATCCACATATAGCAAAATTAAACTAAACCCCTATGTCTTACCATACACAAAACTCAACTCAAAGTGGATCAAGGACCTAGGAATTAGACCAGAGACAGTACACCTATTACAAGAAAAAGTAGGCCCTAATCACCAACATGTCAGATTAGGCTCCAACTTCCTTAATAAGACTCCTATGGCACAAGAATTAATATCAAGAATCAATAAGTGGGATAAATTCAAACTAAAAAGCTTCTTCTCAGCAAAAGCAACAACCAGTGAGGTAAATAGAGAGCCTACATTTTGGGAACAAATTCTTACCACACACACATCAGATAGAGCACTAATCTCTAGGATATATAAAGAACTCAAAATCTTCACACCAAAAAAACAAATAACCCAATCAATAAATGGGCCAAGGAATTGAACAGACACTTTTCAGAAGATGAAATACAATCAAGCAACAAATATATGAAAAAATGTTCAACATCTCTAGCAATTAGAGAAAAGCAAATAAAAACTACTCTAAGATTTTATCTCATGCCACTCAAAATGGCAGTTATTAGGAATACAAACAACAAGTGTTGGCCAGGATGTGAGGAAAAAGGCACACTCATACATTGCTGGTAAGACTGAGAATATAGAAAGTAGTATGGAGAATCCTTGGAAAACTGGGAATGGAACCACCATTAGACCAAGCTATTCCACTCCTGGGTCTATACCCAAAGGACTTAACCAGCATACTACAGGGACACAGCCACATCAATGTTTATAACAGCACAATTCACAAGAACTAAACTGTGGAACCAACCTAGATGCCCTTCAACAGATGAATGGATAAAGAAACTGTGGTATATATACACAATGGTATATTACTGAGCAACAAAAGAGAAATAAATAATGGCATTCACAGATAAATGGATGATGTTAAAGAATATAATGCTAAGTGAAGTTAACCAATCCCCAAAATACAAATGCTGAAAGTTTGCTCTGATATCAGGAGGCTGATTCACCGTGGGTTTGGGACGGAAAGAATAGGAGAATTAGAGGAACACTAAAAAGGCCAATGGAGAGGGAGGGGAAGGCAGGGGGCAAAAAGATAAATTTTTATAAAAAGATGGTAGAATAAGATAAATATCATTACCCTAAGTGCATTATGAATACATGAATAGTGTGCATATACTTTGTATACAACCAGAGATATGTAAAAATGTGCTCTATAAATGTAATATGACAGCATTCTGCTGTCATACATAACAACTTAGAATAAAAGAAAAGGAAAAAATAAAATAAAAAAACAATGGGCTAATGGAGCAAATTTAAAAACAAGAATCAATAAATGGGATGAATTCAAATTAAAAATTATCTCAGCAAAAGAAACAGCCAGTGAGGTGAATAGAGAGCCTACATTTGGGAACAAATTTTTACCACACACACATCAGATACAGCACTAATTTCTAGAATATATGAGAACTCAAAAATATTAATACCAAAAAATAAATAAATAAATAACCCAATCAATAAAATGGCCAAGGAACAGAACAGACACTTCTCAGAGGAAGATATACAACCAATCAACAAATATATGAAAATATGTTCAACAATTCTAGCAATTAGAGAAATGCAAATCAAAACTACTGTAAGATTTCATCTCACTCCAGTCAAAATGGCACCTATTAAGAATACAAACAAAAATAAGTGTTGGCGAGATTGTGGGTAAAAAGGCACACACATACATTGCTGGTGGGACTGCAAATTGATACAGCCAATATGGAAATCAGTATGGAGAATCCTTGGAAAACTGGGAATGGAACCACCACTTGAGCAAGCTATGCCACTCCTCTATACCCAGAGGACTGAAAAACAGAAAACTACAGGGACACAGTCACATCAATGTTTATAGAAGCACAATTTACAATTGCTAAACTGTGGAACGAACCTAGAAGCCCTTCAACAGATGAATAGATAAAGAAAATGTGGTATTATACATAATTTAATATTATTCAGCATTAAAAGAGAATAAAATCATGGTATTCACAGGTAAATGGATGGAGCTGGAGAATATAAAGCTAAGTGAAGTTAGCCAATCCCAAAAAAATTAAATGCCAAATGATTTCTCTGATTTAAGGATGCTGATTCATAATATGCTTTGGGATCGCAGGGGATGAGAGGATTAGAGGAATTCTAGATAGGGCAAAGGGGGCAAACAAAAAGAAGGTATAGAGAGGGGCATGGCAGTAGGTAAGATGGTGGAATGCAATGTTCATCATTAGCCTAAGTAAATGTATGGAAGACATAAATGATGTGACTCTACTTTGTGTACAATCAGGGAATGAAAAATCGTACTCTATATGTGTAATATGAATTGTAATATGTTCTGTTGTCATATATAACAAATTAAAATTTAAAAAAACAAATATTAAATAAATAAGAGACTAAAACAAGCATAGAAATCAATGAATGTATTTAATTAATTAATCAGTAAAAGAATTGGTATTACTGTAGGTTGATTCACAGAGTGCTTTAAGGAATAGGATACTTATTGTGCACCAAGAAATATTATTTAAATTAAACATGCCATGATCCAACAATCCCACAACAAGTTATATATCCAAAGGAAAGGAAATCAGCGTGTCAAAGAAATATCTGCACTCCCATGTTCATAGTGACATTATTCATAATTGCCAACATATGGAATCAACCTAGGTGTACATGGATGGATGAATAGATAAAGAAAATATATATACAAACACACACATACACATACATGCAGGTAAAACATAACCTTTGTATTAGCCTATTAATGCTCCTGCATGACACTGAAAGGACATAAAACCCAACTCTTTAACCTTATTATGTTTTAAATAAAATTCTTGGGAATATATGTTGGGGCATTTGGAGCACGTCAGCCAAAAGGGTAAAAAGCTCTGGCTGCTTTCCACGCCCTGATACAGACCTGTTCTGAGCAGGAGAGCGTTGCTCTGATGTATCCTGAGAACTGAAACCACCCTATAGGAGCCTCTGCCAATAGGACTTGCCTGTTTCTGTAATCTGCTTGCTGACTGGCCCTTGTCCACTATAAGAATGGCCATTTTCCTAAATAAACCTGAGTTCCAGCGCTGAAGCCATCTGACTGGACTCCCTGGCGTGGCTCTGAGTCTTTTGAAGGCAGGGGAGGAGGCGCCAGTGGCCTTTTGCCTTCCCAGTCTCATCTCATTCGTTGAGGTATGCCCTTCTAGCCTACTTTGCTGGACAAAGAAGGCTCGCCCCGGGTCACGAAGGGTTAAAGACCTCAACCCCCATATAATTTCCTGGCAATATAAAAGAATGGCTGTCATGAATAATAATGAGGTAGTACTAAGATACAAATAAACCCTGACAAAAACAATCAGAGATTGAGTAGAACTGCTCCAATAAGGACCTACAGCAACAATTCTATGTGGACAGTGAAGTGGAGCTGGCCTGTGGGGTTAAGTTCACCCTCCCTCATGAAATGTGGGGGGCTTTGCAAAACCTGGGCCTGTAGAGAAGCACCAAGATCCTTTTAGAGACAAAGAGAGTAGAATTTCAAGAATCTGCACCATGAATTTGGATGTAATAAATGTAGCTTGAAAAAAAAAAAAGGCTTCCTTCTGTATAATCAAATATTTCACTTAAAAGTAAATTAAAGAACTCATAAAAGCACCATGCAACCTTGATCAGTATAACTTTCCAAGAGAAACTCATTGCAATATGTATACCTAGGTCACTTATAAATCAGACCAAAGATAACAAAGCTTTACCAAAAGTGAGGATGTTAAGCACTCTCTGGAATTAGGCAATTGGTTCACTTGTTAGAAAGAATACTTCTATTTTGTATGAATAAAATCATTTCATCTGCATACCATCCTTTCTATTGCAAAGGAGCTGTGCCTATAGCTCATTCAAAAATAATGTAGTTCATATATGTCCAGGCTAAATGGAAGGAAGTATATAACAAGTAATACTTTTCTGGGTTTTTTTAAACACTTTAAATGGTAAAAATACTACCTTGTTTAAATCAAAAATATATACTGCTATGGCATGGTTCTTAGGATGATGTAAGTAGTCGCTGGATCCTCAACTGTTCACTGTAGTGTATCTTTTCTTTTTTAAATTAGGTATATATGACTGCAAAATGCATTTTGATTTATTGTACAAATTGCAGCAAAACTTTTCATTTCTCTGGTTGTAGACAGTGTAGCATCACACCCTATGTCCAGTCTTACATGTGTGTAGGTTTATGTTGTCCATCTCATTCCACCATCTTTCCTGCCCCCATGCCCCTTTGCCCAATCAGAGTTCCTCCATTTTTCCCATGCCTACCCACTCTCCATTTGGGATCAGCATCCATTTATCAGAAAGAACATTTGGCCTTTGTGGTTTTGGATTGGTTAACTTCACTTAGCAAGATATGCTCCAACTCCATCCATTTACCTACAAATGCCATGATTTTATTCTCTTTTAATGATGAGTAATATTCCATTGTGTATATATACCACAGTTTCCATCCTTATCCATCTATTGAAGGGCATATGTGTTGGTTCTACAATTTAGCTATTGTGAATTGTGCTGCTATAAACATTGATGTGTCTGTGTTACTATAGAATGCTGATTTTAAGTCCTTTGGGTATAGATCGAGGAGTGGGATAGCTGGATCAAATGGTGGTTCCATTCCAAGTGTTCTAAGGAATGTCCATACTGCTTTCCAGATTGGTTACAATTTGCAGTCCCACCAGCCATGTGTGGCTTTTCCCCCAACATCTTCACCAACATTTATTGTTGTCTATATTCTTGATAACTGCCATTCTGACTGGTGTGAGATAAAATCTTAGTGTAGTTTTGATTTTCATTTGCCTAATTGCTAGAGATGTTGAACATTTTTTCATATATTTGTTGATTGAATGTATATCTCTTCTGAGAAGTGTCTGTTCAGCTCCTTAGCCCAATTGTTGATTAGATTCTTTATTTTTTTGGTGTTAAGTTTCTTGGGTTCATTATATATCCTGGAGATTAGTACTCTATCTGACGTGTGAGTGGCAAATATTTGCTCCCAAACTCTCTGTTCACCTCATTGATTGTTTCTTTTGCTGAGAAGAAGCTTTTCAGGTTGAGATCATCACGTTTATTAATTCTTGATTTTATTTCTTGTGCTTTAGGAGTCTTGTTAAGGAAGTCAGGCCTAATATGATGTGATGAACATTTGGGCCTAAAATTTCCTCTATTTTTTTAATTTTTTTATTATAATTTGTTATGTATGACAGCAGAATGCATCACAATTTCTATTACACATACAGAGCACAATTTTTCATACCTATGGTTGTACAAAATGTAGAGGCACACCATTTGTGTCTCCATACATGTATGTAGGGTAATGATGTCCATCTAATTCCACCAACTTTCCTACCCCAATGTCCCGTCTCTTCCCCTCCCTCCCTTTTTCTCTATCTAGATTTCATCTAATCCTCCCATGCTCCCCCCAACCCTGTTATGAATCAGGATCCTTATATCAGAGAAAACATTCAGCATTTGGTTTTTGGGGACTGGATAACTTTACTTACCAGCTCAATCCATTTACCTGCAAATATTATGATTTTATTTTCTTTTAATGCTGAATAATATTCCATCATGGGGGGGGGGGATTGTGGGGGGGGGGGTGTGCCTCATTTTCATTATCCATTCATTTGTTGAAGGGCATCTAGGTTGGATCCACAGTTTAGTTCTTGTGAATTGTGCTGCTATAAACATTAATATGGCTGAGTCCCTGTAGAATGCTGATTTTAAGTCCTTTAGGTATAGACCCAGGAGTGTAATAGCTTGGTCAAATTGTGATGTCATTCCCAGTTTTCCAAGGATTCTCCAAACTACTTTCCATATTGACTTCACTTATTTGCAGTCCCACCAGCAATGTATGAGTGTGCCTTTTCCCCCACATCCTGGCCAACACTTGTTTGTATTCCTAATAACTGCCATTTTAAGCAAATGTGGTATATATACACAATGGAATTTTACTCAGCAATAAAAGAGAATAAAATAATGACATTCGCTGGTAAATGGATGAAGTTGGAGAATATAATGCTAAGTGAAATCAGTCAATCTCAAAAATCCAAATACCGAATGTTTCCTCTGATACAAGGAGGCCGGTTCACAGTATTGTTGGGTCGGGGTACATAGGAGGATTAGAGGAACACTATAATGGTAAAAGGGATAGGAGGGTAAGGGAGAAAGCAAGAAAGGAAAGGGGGGAGAGAAAAAGTGGTTGAATAAGATGGATATCAATAAAAACAATAACTGCCATTTTGACTGGCATGAGATAAAATCTTAGAGTAGTTTCTATTTGCATTTCTCTAATTGCTAGAGATGTTGAACATTTTTTCATATATTTGTTGATTGATTGTATTTCATCTTCTGAGAAATGTCTGTTCAATTCCTTGGCCCATTTATTGATTGGGTTATTTGATTTTTCGGTATGAAGATTTTTTGAGTTCTTTATATAGTCCCCCCATGACTTCACATGACAATCACAAGTTGGATGCTCAAGTTACCCATCTGTTTCTGAAGTTACTGTCACTGCAAGAATGTCCAATGAGGTCTCTCCAGTGGCAGAGGAAATCTCCACTCAGACCTTTCAGACCCTTACCCATACAGGAGAAAAGAACTTATAGATGTGTTGGGCTTTAGCAAAGAGAGGAAGAGCAGCATTAAAAAGTGAAAAGTGAATACAGGAAAACTCAGAGAATAACGTGGACAATCTCAAGAACAAGTAGAGTCACAACACCAGGGATTAAGGTCAGGTTTTCTTATTAGGGTACAAAGGTAGAATATATGACAGGACTTCCCTGGAGATTGGGAAATATTCAGCAAGATGGTTTCCCACTAGGAAATCTGGTCTGGTATGTTCTTTTCAGCTAATTCATCAGGTGGTTGATCCAATCAAATGTTAGCCCCTAGCTTCATGAGGTTAGTAGTGTCTTTCTATTGAAAATATATTGTTTCTGCCTTGCTTCATTCCAGAAAATTTATATGGAACTGGAAAATTACAAAGTAATTTATGGGATTGTTTGGTGCATTTTTACATTTTGATCTCTTTCTGTGCCTTAAGCTTCTTTGTCCAGATCAGGAGCAGTTCACAAGTTATTGTTCCACATCCCAACAGGCACATTTCTCCCTTAGAAACTATTTTTTCTTAGTATCGCTAAATTCCTATCTCATTCCCAAGGACCATTCTCCATTCCCAAGATCCGTCCTCAGATTGGATGGTTTTCTAGAGCCACTGTCTTGAATTGCTCACAAAACTCAGAGAAATAACATTCTTTACTAACCAATTCATTATAAAAGATCATGTAAAGGATGCAGTGAATAGCCAGGTAAACATGTACATAGGGTGAGGCCAGAGAAGTCTCCAGCACAGGAGTATCTATCTCTGTGGTGGAGAATGAGAGACACCATCCCTGTCACATAGATGCATTGTTGTTCATCAACTCAGAAGCTCCCTCAACATTTTTTTTTAATTTTTTTATTATTTATTTACTTATTCATCATGCACAAGTATAGTATCTTTTTACATACAACTGCTTGTATACAAAGTATATAAGTACCATTCAGATCTTCAATCATGCATTTAGGATTCATTATCCCTCAACATTTTTGTCGAGGTTACACTATGTAATTATGATTCATTAAAACATTGACTGCTGGCAATTAATTAACTCAACCTTCAGCTCCATTTCCTCACATGTTTCAACTTTCTACCCAAAAAATTTGTTCCTTTGGAAACTTGTCCCCATCCTGAGGTGACCCAGGGGCTTTTGAAAAGTTATCTTACTAACATAAACTCAGGTGGCTGAAAGGGGCTTGTTATTAATAACAAAATCTCTCCTTTCATAGCCATCAGGAAATTCCAATGTTTTTAGGAGCTGTTTTCAGAGATCAGGGAGAGAAACTACTTTTCATGAACCTAAGGCATAGACTAAAAATACAGATAAATATATCAATATAGTTATTTCTTACTGTGTCCCAAAAGGTGAGCCTTGTACACACCACTGCAAGCTGCAACAAAAAGGAAAAAACACCTCAGTATGCTGGCCCATGCTTCTAATCCCAACAGTTTAGGAACCTGAAGCAAGAGGCAAGTTCAATGTCAGCCTCAGAAACTTAGCCAGCCACTAGCAATGCAGATAAATACTGTCTAAAAATAAACTTTAAAAAGGGTTGAGGGTGCTGGGGTTGTTTTTCAGTGGGGGAGCAAGTGTGAGGCACTGGCTTCAATCCTCAGCATCACATTAAAAATGAACTAAATTAAGGTAATTTGTCCATCCACAACTAAAGAAAAATATATTTTAAATAAAGGTTAGGAATGTGGCTCAGTGGTTAAGCATCCCTAGGTTCAATCCCAGCTACCAAAAAAGAAAAAAAGAATAAACCCCACTTGATCATGGTGCACTATCTTTTTTATATGTTTTTGTATCCGATTTGCCAAAATTTTGTTGAGGATTTTTGCAACTATGTTCATTAAAGATATTGGCCTGAAGTTTTCTTTTTTGGTTGTCTTTGCCTGGCTTTGGAATTAATGTAATATTGGCCTCATAGAAAGAGTCTGGAAGAGCTCCCTCTTTTTCTATTTCTTGAAATAGTTTAAAGAGCATTGGTATTAGTTCTTCTTTAAAAGACATGTAGAACTCGGCTATAAACCCATCAGGTCCTGGACTTTTCCTTGTTGGTAGCTTTTTGATGACATCTTCTATTTCTTCACTTGTAATAGATCTGTTTAAATTGTGTATAGCCTCCAGATCCAGTTTAGGCAAATCATACGACTCCAGAAATCTGTCAATGCATTCAGTAAATAAATAGAAAACTATTTTATTAGAGTACAAGTTTTCAAAGTAATTTCTAATTATCTTCTGTATATCTGAGGTGTTTGTTGTGATATTCCCTTTTTCATCATGAATGTTAGTAATTTGAGTTTTTTCTCTTCTTTTTGTTAACATTGCTAAGGGTCTGTCAATTTTGTTTATTTTTTCAAATAACCAACTTTTAGTTTTGTCAATTCTTTGAATTGTTTCCTTAGTCTCAATTTCATTAATTTCTCCTCTAATTTTAATTATTTCCTGTCTTCTATTCGGCAAAGTAGCAGGATACAAAATCAATACCCATAAGTCAAAGGCGTTTTTGTACATCACTGACAAAGCCTCCGAAAGGTTAATGATGAAAACTACCCCGTTTTCAATAGCATCAAATAAAATAAAATACCTGGAAATCAACTTAATGAAAGAGGTGAAAGACCTCTATAACAAAAATTATAGAACACTAAAGAAAGAAATCATAGAAGAACTCAGAAGATGGAAAGATCTACCTTGCTCTTGGATAGGTAGAATCAATATTGTCAAAATGTCCATACTACCAAAAGCATTATATAGATTCAATGCAATTCCAATCAAAATCCCAATGTCATTCTTCAAAGTAATAGAAAAAGCAGTTCTGGAATTCATTTGGAAAAATTAGAGACCCATAATAGCCAAAGCAATCCTGAACAAGAAAAGTGAAGCAGGGAGCATCACCATACCAGACTTTAAATTATACTACAGAGCAATAGTAACAAAAACAGCATGGTATTGGCACCAAAACAGACTGGTAGACCAATGGTACAGAATTGAGGATACAGAGACTAATACATATAATTTCAGCTATCTTATATTAGACAAAGGCGCAAAAAATGTACAGTGGAGAAAGGATAGCCTCTTCAACAAATGGTGCTGGGAAAACTGGAAATCCATATGCAACAAAATGAAATTAAACCCTTATCTCTCACCATGCAAAAAACTCAATTCAAAGTGGAAAAAGGATTTAGGAATTAGACCAGAGACAATACGCCTAATAGAGGAAAAAGTAAGCTCCAATTTCCAACATGTCAGATTAGGCCCCAAGTTCCTTAATAAGAATCCTGTAGGGCAAGATTTATTACCAAGAATTAATGAATGGGATAGATTTAAACTAAAAAGCTTCTTCTCAGCAAAAGAAATAATCAGTGAGGTGAATAGAGAGCCAACTAATTGGGAACAAATATTTAATACGTGCACATCAGATAGAGCACTAATTTCTAGAATATATAAAGAACTCAAAAAACTTAACAACAAAAAAAACAAATAATCCAATCAATAAATGGGCTAAGGAATTGAAAAGACACTTCTCAGAAGAAGATACACAATTAATCAACAAATACAGGAAAAATGCTCAACATCGCTGGCATTTAGAGAAATGCAAATCAAAACTACTCTAAGATTTCATTTCACTCCAGTCAGAATGGCAGCCATCAAGAACACAAACAACAATAAATGTTGGAGAGGATGTGGGGAGAAAGACACACATTGCTGGTGGGACTGCAAAATGGTGCAACCACTATGGAAAGCAGTATGGAGATTTCTTGGAAAACTGGGAATGGAACCACCCTATGACCCAGCTATCCCACTCCTGGGTCTCTTCCCAAAGGACTTAAAAACAGCATATTACAGTGACACAGCCACTTCAATGTTTATAGCAGCACAATTCAAATAGGTAGGTTGTGGAACCAACCCAGATGTCCCTCAGTAGATGAGTGGATAAAGAAAATGTGGTATATATACAAAATGGAATTTTTATTCAGCAATAAAAGAGAATAAAATAATGGCATTTGCAGGTAAATGGATGAAGTTGGAGAATATAATGCTAAGTGAAATTAGCCAATCCCAAAAATCCAAATACCGAATATTTTCTCTGATATAAGGAGGCTAATTCACAGTGTTGTTGGATGGGGGTACATAGGAGGATTAGAGGAACACTAGAATGGTCAAAGGAAACAAAATGGTCACAGACACAAAAAGGGAGGGAGCAAGGGGGAGGGAGGGAAGAAAAAGGGAAAAAATTGGTGGTTGAATGAGATTGATATCATTATCCTAAATGCATGATTATATAATTTGTATACAAACAGTTGTATGTAAAAAGATGCTATATATGTGCACTGAATTGTAATACATTCTACTATTATAAAATTTTAAAAAAGAAAGAAAGAAAGAAACAGAATTACCTTGCCTTGCAGTGGCCCCTCCAGTGCATTGTACCAACAATCTCACATTGTGTCAGGTGGCAAAGAAGCATTTACAAGATCTAATTCCAATAAACACAAAGAAGACCAATATGGAGTAGATTGGGAACAGAAATGCAGTAAAATGATACTAGACTCTGTCCATCCCTTTGATTTTATAATTTATGCATGCATACATGTTATATCATTTTACAAACATTTCAACTTCCATAAAACAACAAATGTATCATAACAAAGCCACCTGAAAAATGAAGAGCTTCTCATCTATTGCCCTAAATAAGGAAAGAAGCACTCCCAGTCACTGTATACTACACTGCTATATTATTTACTCTTCAAATTCAGTCAGTCTCACTGACTTTACTGTTACCTGAATTATAACAATTTGTATACAAAATGATAAATATAAGGAGAGAGGAAGCAAATGGTCAATATATACAATACACACATATACACCACAAGGAAAGAGAAAATATACAAAGCTATTACAGTGCTTATTTCTAGAAGGATTGTGTAGTTATATGTACTTTCTATCTTCCAATTCCCCTTCTTGTCATCTCTCCCCAAGTCAGAACAAGTGGTCACAGTTGTTTACCTAGTGGAGTGAACACACCTTTATTCTTGCAGGGTCTGAGTCTTCAATAGTCCTGCCTCTTTTTGTTGGCTGTGGTTTTTCCACTAACCCTTAACATCAGACTTGGAAGTACTAAGAGGACATAGATTAACTGCACCTTTGCTCATTGTCAAAGCTTTCTGCAATTCATATTGCAACTGAAAATTCTCTTTTTCATTTATGTTTACTCTAGTAATTCTTTTCTTTCCTTGGTTGCAGCAGTGATGACTCAAAAGGGGAATGGAGAGAAAAATCAAAGAAGGTAGCAGGAAGGATGAATATGATCAAAGTACATTACATGCATGTACAAAATTGTCAAAATAAAACACAATATTTTGTACAATGAATATGTACTAATAACTTTTTAATGGGAAGGTCCATTCCCTTATCCTTAATTCCCTGATTAACATATCACCACATTCTAAATGGCACCAGAAATTTACTGAGATATGGAAAAATTGGTATGTTCCATTCATCCCAAAACAAGGAAGCAGATAATATAGAATGTTGGACTTTTCTCTTAAAACTCCATCATTCATTATAGTTTGGAACTGAAATATCCTCCAAAGGATAATGTGTTAAAAGCTTGGTCCCCAGCTGGTGGCCCTATTGGGAGGTGATAGAAACTCTAGGAGGTGGCAACTAGGAAACAGGAAAGAAGTAGATAACTGTGGCTGTGTCCTGGAAGACTCTATCTTATCCCTAAACATCATATCTCTATCTCTAATTCTATCTCTATCTCTCTATCATTCTCTATCTCTCTCTGTGTCTCTATCTCTGCGTGTGTGTGTGTGTGTGTGTGTGTGTGTGTGTGTGTATGTGTGTGTGTGTGTGTGTTTCTGTGTAAAATAAAAGTCTCTTCTTTTGGGTTGATTTTCTCAGTATTTTGTCACACACACAAAAAGGTGAATAACACACCTATGCGTTTCCCTGTAAATATTTGGATGATAAATTTTCTGTCATCTGATAGTCTAAATCTGCAAAAAGAGAACTCGGGACCATTCTCAACCTCAAGGTTCCTCTATACACATTCCAGTGCAGTAATGTGATCTCCAATTGTTTTAATTATTTATTTATATATTTTGAGATAGGGTGCCACTCTGTTGCCCAGGCTAATCTCAAATATATGGACTAAAGTGATCCTCCTGCCTTAGCCTCCCCAGTTTCTTGGACTACAGGTATGTGCTGCCACACTTGTCTCAAATACTTTAAAAACAAAAAAAATGGCTCCTCATAGATATATTCCACATTCCCTAAACCAGTTACAAAAGAGTCCATTTTTATCTTCTGCTATCTAAATGTAAGACATGAACTGAATTCTCATAACCATACATCTGAAGTCTGAACACAGAGCAGGAGGACAAGCCCACTCAGGCTTCCAAGCCTCATCTCAGGGGATTTAACCACAGGGAGTCTATAGCCCCAGGAGAGTCACAGTGAAGGATCAGGGACAGCAAGGGACCCTGTGGGGACAAAACCATGGAATGTCAGGGAAGTAATGGAGACTCAGCCTCTGGGGAGAGCACCATCAACACCACAGCCTGAGCTGAACCCTTCACAAGGAGTGCTCAGGCTCTCCTCCAAACCAGAATTGTTAAGGGGTGTAGGGAGCCCCTCAGACCCACTTGCCATGGAGCAGATGGTCATGGACACATCTCCATACATAAACATGAAATATGGAAAGAGAGTTCCAGAGAAGGAAGCTGGAGGGAAAGAGAAAATGTGGGACCCATCAATCATGTTATAGAAAGAGACATCCCCTTCACTGTAGTCAAGAAAAACCCCCACCCTGCAGGGATTCTGCCTAAGAGATAACCAAGTATTAGAATCAGTTCTGGCAAGGTATCTATTGTCAAACTTCCCAATGACCCAAAACCCACTATCTGATGATTCACTATACCAGCCTGTTCTGTTCACATCTTTTCTACATACTCCCATAAACCACAAGCTGTATACTTCATTCTCTATCTTCACTTCCCAGTAACATCTTCCTGATGTGATGCCCTCAAGACCCAACACACTGCATTTTTCTTTAGCGGACACACAGAGATCCTTCCAGGCCAGACATGTCTTTTCATGAGAGACAGACAGCCTGTGGTGAGCAGACTCTGGATCCAGAGTGACAGGCCCTGTTGAGAGAGTTATCAATCATGCAAGGTCCTCCCCTGCCCCAAAACAAAGCACACAAACACTCACCACCACAGAGCCACAGAGCTGCCTGAGCTGAGGACTAATTAAACCTCCCGAGATAAGAGTCTTGTAACTCAAGCCCATGTCCTCTAACCAGCAAAAGGAGCCAGAGCCAGTACCAGTTTTGTGACCATCACTTCTGCCACTGCAAACCCATTGGTGATGCCAGCATCTGAATCACCACAGAGAACATAAGGAGAAGCCAGAAGCCATGAGCACACCAGGAGGAACATCTAGAAGGACACAGTCACTCACAGGCTTGGAACTCTTCCTTCCGCCAATCTACGAGAGAACCACATATTGCATATCAGGGATTTGCATTCTGTACGTATCAGGGTCAGCACCCAGTCTTCTGAAACAGAAATGTGGGAGGAAGGAGGGAAAAATATGTTTGAAAACATTCAGCTGCTTTATTTACTTCTTACACACACACACAAACACACACACACACACACACACACACACACACACACACACCACTCACACACACACACATACCACTCACAGATCCTGATGTAGCCTTCCAAGGATCAAAATGCTGGATATCAATATGAAAGGTCACCGTTCAGATTTAACAACCAAATAATGCTTTCTCAAGACACAACCATCCTAAAAACTAGGTTATCTTAAAATATAATTAAGGTTATCAAAATTTCCAAGACCTCCATTTACTTATAAAGAACTGACTATGCTAAACTTGCAGATTTCCTTTAGGCCATCAGTAGAGAATTGCATCTAGCTTAGCTGAACTTGGAGGATGACTATAAATCATGAGTGCAGGGAACTCAGAAATATCTTGCCCAGTTAGGTTGCAATGGAGAGGGTTTTAGGATGGGAGAGAAAGAAGTTCAAAGCAGGAAACAAATACATCCAGTGAGAGGTCAACACTAGTGACTTTTCTTCCAATTTTCACAGCACAATCAGAGCAAAAACATCCTTACAGATATGGGAGAACCCAAAAATATTGGATCTAGTCATTTGACTCCCACAAGAAATGCCTGAAGAAATTGAAAAATTCCAGCTGTGAGACAACCCACAGTTTAAACTCCAGAATGTGTGAATATGTTAAATATATGACTAGGCAACTTTACAAATGTGATTAAAATTCATGTTCTTGAGTAGGGGAGATTATTCTGGATTCTCTGGATCAGTCCAAACTAATCACATGAACTCTTGTAAACAGAGACCTTTCTTGGCTGTGGTCAGAGAAGCAGATAGAATCACAGAAATAAGGTCAAAAACATGCTGTGTTGCAGGCTTTGAAGATGGAAGAACAGGCCCCCAAACAAAGGAATACAGATGGCCTCTACACACTGGACAAGAGCCTCCAGAAGGAAACACAGCCTTGTCCATACCTTCTTGGACTTCTGGCCTACAGAGATGTAAGATAATATATTTGTGTTGTTTTATGTCACCAAGTTTGTAGTAATTTGGCAGCAATAGAAAACTAATGTGTCTACATAGGTGCCACACCCAACATGGAACAAAGCACTGGCAGAGAAATGTGCTTGCAGAAAGCATTAAACTCTGCGTCTCCTGCACACAGGAAGCTGAGGACCCAGAAAAATTCACATGCTGTGTTAGAAGGTGAACAGACAGATAGGCACACAGTGAGCCAGTGAAACAGAGAAGGTCGGAAGTTCAGAAGAAAAAGCCCAATGGCAACCAGGAATAAGTACCCCAGTCCTTGGACTTTACCACAGGGTCAGGGGAAGGGGACCAAGCAATGAGATGAGACCTGCCTTTTCTTACTAGACACAACCCAAGGGTCTTATGAACTAGTTCACATTAGCCTCCTGATGGTGAGGACCTGAAATAACTAAGAGAACACACATGGTCCCACTTATCCCAATGTCCCAAGGCCAAAGAAGTCTCCTCCAACCTCCACACTCCCGTTTGGGAAGAAGATAGGAAGGTCATTGACAAAAACAAAGTCTACATACAACATACACTCCAAAAGGTCTTCAATTGGAAAGTTTTGCCTCCAACAGGGCAGAGCCTCAGGAACAAGATTAGAGTGATTAAAATAATAACTAAACAACACTTTTTCTTTCTTAAAGATTTATGTTTAAATTTGTGCCCCCTCATTTCCACTAATACAGGATCAATCACATGCATTGGTATCTCCATCTTTGTTGAGCTGCTTGATAGAAACTAGATCATAGAAAATGGCTGAGCAGACCCAGATGACCCTTGGAGAAAAGTGAACTTTGTTTATTTTTCAGAAAGACCTTAGATGGTATCCAATTATAATTTTCTATATAATAACTGAAATAAGAAGTAAAAGGAGGAGAACGAAGCAGATGGGGGAGAAAAGTAGAAAGAGTGAAGGGAAGAAAAAAAACCTTTTGAGACTTTCCAGTATGTCAAGTACTATGCTATGGGCCTTAATGCACTCTTCACATAATTCCAACACAAACTCTTTAATGTAACTCATTGTTACAATTTCAGGAACAAGATGAGATCAGACATTTGTCCACCTATGGACCTGTAAATAGGAAAGTGTTGATTCTAGTATAGTAATGGAGTTTATCCTTACAAAATAAAAGATAATGCAAGTTATACATGAAAACAGAGTCATTAATTCAGCAGAGAATGGGTAGGTGGTTTTTTAAAAAGACTATTTGATCCTTCTTTTTTAATAAATATGTTCCCAGGAAAATCATTAAGATTCTCAAAGAGGGGCTGGGGCTGGGGCTCAGCGGCAGAGCGCTCGCCTCGCACGTGCGTGGGCCGGGTTCTATCCTCAGCACCACGTAAACATAAATGCATTGCATTGTGTACAACTAAAGTAAATAAATATACATTAAAAAAAAGATTCTCAAAGAGTGTTCTTCATATATCTGATCCCAAAGCCTCCTTGATGCCAGGGCTCACCCTTCTCTGTCTCTCACACTCTATATCCCTGGTGAAAAAGAAACAACCAGAGCAGGAAAAGGGCATATTATACAAATTCAGATGGCACAGGTCCTAAACTCACCCCAGAATTAAAGAGTCCTCTGGATAATCTTCCATTGCACTGGAAACTGCCTTAGCATATAACTGACCTAACTGCTATGGAAAGGTTGAGGTGGTCTCATCATCACAAGCAAATTCAATGAAATGATTACTTAGAAATGGCTTAATGGAATTTACACACACACACACACACACACACACACACACACACACACACAATGTATTCACTGAAATCTCTCAAAGATGTATCAAGGACTTGGTTACATTTCATGCACACAAATAACCTGCAAATCCTCTTCACACTCAACTCAAACCACCTTAGATGTGATTGTCCAGCTCTCACTGCTCCAGCACACCCACAATCTCTAAGTGAATCGTGGGCACTCTACTTTCCTTCTCACCTGCTCACACCTGCCACATCATCATTTCTCCTCTGATTTGTTCCCCACCCTTTCTCAGGTAAACAATTTTAACACTCCAAGTTTCTCCTTTTATGATCCTCACACATTTTCTTAAAAAACACCAAAGACCAAGCCCAACAGGCAAAGCAAAATTCTCTTAATTAAAAGCAGAGAAAATTGTTATGAACATTATAACTTGCATTTTGTTCCTGTAACACAAACACAGAATTTTGCGTGTAATTTCAAGTGGGTGACAGACCCTCTAATCATCCTGGACCCCAAACTCAGAAAACCAGAAATTTATTTCCCAACAACCAAGGTGGTTAGAAGAAACACAGCTAAGACAGCGAGTCAGAGTGTGGGGTGGCTGAGAGAAGACCAATATCCAGAGGAACAGGAAAAAAAAAAAAAAAAAAAAAAAAACTAGAAAACCAAACCTGGACCCAAAGGGTAGGAATCTGGGGTAAAAGGAATGCAGAACCAGGGCCCCACATTATGAACATGTAAGTCCTAACCTGTCAAATATGGTTTCTGAAATTTCGTGGAGACCAGTAATTCCTATCTACACAGTTACAACCCTGCTGCATCCAGGCTCTCCTCACAGCTGAACTCGCCAGTGTCACTGCACCAACAACAAACACCACTTGAACCAGATATTTCCATGTGGTACAGCTAACCCTAACCTTCAGTAAAGGTTAGGCCTAGAACAGGCTCACTCCTTAGCACTACAGAATGAATAAATAAAATAAAAATTTAAGAAGACCAATGGGAAATTACCAAAAACACAGAATGATTTAGGAGTGGATTGTGGCTCAGGCATACAGCAATCGCCTAGCATGTGTGAGACACTGGGTCAATCCTCAGCATGACATAAAAATAAAATAAAGGTATTTTGTTCACCTACAACTGAAAAAACAAATGTTTAAAAAATGAAGAATAATTTAATGACAGGAATATGAGGTGAGTTCTGTGATCCAATCCCAAGAAGAAGTCCCAGTGGTCTTCCAATGCAAGTTACAATCATTTTTTCTCCTTTTAGGAGAATTTTGCTTTCCTGCTGTGCTTAGCTTTTGGTTAATTTGGGCAGGGACAGATTAACATGTGAGGCCTATGAAAGAAAAAAAAAAAACATGAGACATTAAAAGTCTTTACTGTGAAGGGTGGAAAACAAATTAGAGAAGAGAGGGCAGGATAACCCACCCATCCTGGGATGGAGGCCACTGACAAAGAAGGGCAGACTTGAAAAACTGTGCTCTTTATATGTAATATAAAAGGACTTGTACTCTCCAAGCATGTATAACAAATTAAATTAATAATTTTTAAAAAAGAAAAAGAAGAAGGGCAGAGGTGGAGTCTGGAGGAGGGAAGAGCAGAGGAAACATCAGAGTCACTTACCTGCATACAGCTGGGCCTTCCTCCAGGCTGAAAGGGAACACACTGTGGTGAGACCACAGCTAACACAAGCATGAATGTACCTGCCCTGCCGCCCCTGCATTCTAAAGATGAGACTGCCCACAGGAGGAGAGAGCCCAGAAAGGAGATGGCCTCTTGCAGTGGGCAGGGAACACAGGGTGTTGTGGGAAATTCCCTGGACCACAGATCAAGAAGGCTGCTTTACAGGCCAACTTTTACCACTGTCCTATGTCTTTCTCTCTGTCAGAAAACTGTCTGCCTCAAAACTCATAAAAATCCATATTCTATCCATCTTTATTCAGTTTTGCTGCTAGGGATAAAAACCATACTATGTGTGAAAATATTTTAGAGAATAAAATATAACTCATTCCACAATTGTCAGAAGGCATTATTATATTCAGGCTCTTTCTGAAAAAGATATATTTGGGAAAGTGGTAGGACTGTAGCCTGTGGTAGAGTGCTTGCCTAGCATTTACGAGGTGCCAGGTTAACAACTCAGCACCACAAAATGAAAAAAATACAATTAAAATTTAAAAAGACATTTGGGAAATTACCAAAAATGAAGAATGATTTAAAGACAGGAATTTAAGGTGAGTTCTAGAGTAAAAATGACCAACTTTTTATTGGTGAAATATTTCTAGAGAATAAGAACCACTATTTTAGGAGTACTTGGTTCACTCCATCATATTCCCACCTGTGGTGAGCAGCCCACTTGGATTAGCACCTTCAGGAGCTGAAGAAAACATAATCACTGGATGGTGATTTGTTGGGAGATGAACACAGGCTACATTCCTAAACTTAAAAGATGCCATTTCCTTCTATAGATCATTAAATGAAATCTTAGTATCAGCCTTTAAGCTTCTAGGTGCAGATCAACAGCTAGATGCACTGAGGGCTAAAAAACAATATTCTCACATGTGTCCCACACAGGTGATGGGAATGGGATTCCATTCAGTGGAATGAGCTGGCTGCAAAATAAAAGCTAAGAAAAATAAACAGATGAAAAAACTAGAGAACACAAAATATTTTCAGAAAGCTGGCTAGATGATCATACAGATCCAGCTTCTATACTAAAAAGGAAAAATACAACTCATGCGTGCTTTCTTTTTATATCAGGAACATCAAAGGCCTTCTATAGAATGTCCTTCAACACAAAAGGTTATAGGTGGGCTGTCCAGTTCCAAAGTGGTTATATCCATTTCTATGAGGGATCTTCCTAGTAGGTCTCAGATAAAGGTCATGTGCCTTGGGCAATTTTTGCATGGGAGAGCCACGGATAGTTCCCAAGGTTAAACCTAAAATGTCCCTGGCTGCCATACCTAGAGAAGACCCTCAAGTAATTCACTGATGGCTTCCCACACAATATAATGGGCAAGCCAGGGTTGAAATAAGATGCAGAATACATGACAGACCAGGGGTCACCATCACACCCAGGTTTCCAAGCTCTAGGTAGGAAACAACAGCCCAGACCTAGGAAAGCCCAGGGAGGAGTGTCCTGGCTTCCAAAATTCCCAACTCACTTCCCAGGGATGGGACCCACAGGTCTGTACCTAGACAGAAACAAGAGAGGGGACACCAGGACAAAGGTAGGATAAAGAAACAAAGGATACCAGGAGAGTCACTTACCAGATAGATAAGCAGCTTTCCTCTGATCTGAAAAACAACACAAGATATAGAGGAGTCAGGAACTAGAACAGCTGCTACCAAGGAAACAGAAAATTCAGGAAGGAAAACAGAACTTACTGAGATCTGCCTGGAGTTCATCTGAAAGAAAATGGAAAACAGCATGAACCCCCATCCCCAAGAAAAGGAAAGACTGTGTGCCTGGAAAACTCATAAAAAGAAAAAAAAAACTTTATTTACTAGAATTTCTAACTACAGACCCATTCAACCCCACCACACTCCAGCTGTCCTCTCTGATCTCTCAGTCACCTCCTTTGGGACCACGACCCTGGATCTCCCTAGAGAGCTGGACCCCAGACTTTAGCTCCTGTCACCTGTCCCACTCACCACAGGGTCTGCACTTGCCCTGTCTGGTCTTACCAATGGCCTTCAGCACCTCTTCCTTTGCCTGCTGTTCCTCCTCCTTAAGCCTCCGCAGATGCTCCTTTTCCTGCCTCACCTGCATCCTTGTGCAATGTTCTTTTCTGATAAAATAGCTAGCCCCCAAGAGTAGGAGCCCCAGCATGGTCAGGATCACAGCAAATGCTGGCTTCCAGGGAGAAGCCTGAGGGAAGAAGGGCTCTGTGGCCCAGACAGAGAGCAGGTCAGGGCACACCCCAGGACAGCCAGCACACCTCCCCCAAATCTCTGCTGGGAGTGGGAAGCACCACTTACCTGGGATGTAAATAGCCATGGCCTTCTCCTGGCCCAGAACAGGGTTAAGGACAGAGCAGGTCACATTCCCCACAGAACGGTTTCTCACCACCAGAGTGGCCTCCACACTAAACAGCTCCTCAGAGTCTTGGGTGTGGGCCTCAGAAAGCGCTGGGAACTTGTTTCCACTGAGGTCTCTCCACTGCACCCGGGGCTTTGGGAACCATCCTGAGGCTTTGCACACCACGCGCACTCCATCCTCTTCTGGCCCTTCTATGTGCACTTGGGGGTCAGAGCCCATCCCTGTGGGAAGGAAGTTGTGGAGCCCCAGGAGGCCACCTTGGGCCCTGAGACCTCAGAGTTGCCTAGATGTTACACACCTTCAGAGGGAAAGGTTTTATGATGAATTCTGGGGGCTCTATGGAAAGGGTCCCCTACCAGAGGGAATAAAAGGAAGGAGCACAGGGACCCACACAGGGCGGTGGGTTCTTCTTCCCAACCTTGCAGCCCAGAGGAAACAGGAAGAATTTGGTCCCAAGTTCCCTCCTTGACTCTCCAGGCTTCTCACCTCACACACTCTCCTGGACATCTGCCTCTCTGTGTACATCACTTACAAGATTGTACTGAGTACCTGTCTCTGAATTCTCTTCCCTACACCCATGTCCCTCATAAGCAATCTTTACCAGGTTTCCTCACATACACTTCAAACTCAATACTCCAGAACCAAATTCATAAATTTGCACCACTTGTGATAAAATGATTATTAAAATATTCCAATTCTTCACCCTTTTTATAGCCAGTTCTTTCAGTTCCACATACTTTTTACTGTCTTTACCTTCTGCCTCTTGGCCCAGACATGGGACTCTATTTGGCCAATGAGACATTAGCTAATGTGATTTGTGCAAAGGTTTGGAAAGCACTTGCACCTTGGTTTTACTCTCTGCCATTTCCACAGGAGGATAATCTTGGGCTACCCAGTGGAGGATGGATTCATGTAACATTGCCTGGTCAGCCAGCTACAGCTGCCCTAGGTCAGCCAAATGACCACCTGAAATGAGAGCACACTAATCCAAAGGCATGTGGTGTACTTTTCAGCTGACTGTAGAACAAATAAAAATTAAAAATAAAAAGCTTAGGGGGCTGGGATTGTGGCTCAGCAGTAGAGCGCTCGCCTAGCACATGCCAGCCCGGGTTTGATCCTCAGCACCACGTAAAAATAAATGCATTGTGTACAACTAAAGCAAATAAATAAATATTTTAAAAAAGCTTAGTTCTCCCTGTTGAATAAAGAAAGATTCTCTACCATTTTCTTATAACATTTGCTATAGGAAATTTGTAGTTATAAATAGGTACTTTCTCCTCTTTTGAAATGTTTATACATGATTTGGAAAACTGGTTAGGGTTTTTGCCAGCTTTGTGGCTCAGGAAGGACTTTCTCAAGGACCTGAGAAACATTTCTTTGAAGTGTAAACATCAAGGAATATAGCAACACTTTGCCATCTTTTCTATGAAAGGTAGGAGCCTAACTTACATGGGAATCTTGCACCAAGTTGTAAAACTACCTCCTGTCATAAAGCTGGAGAAGTTTATTTTTCTTCCAGATAAAGCCTATTAGATGAAACAGATGGTCACACAACTACCAGGTAAATTTAGAATGAGTTATGTGAAACAAATTATGCTTTGAGCCCTCTTAGTTGAGGATAAGTTATCATTCATCTTGAAAAAAGTATACAAGAGATTATATATGTTTGGCTATAAGAAGAAAGATGAAATTCCTTTTTGATCATGTAATCCCTTAGCAGATCATGCATGATATGTATCATATTCTGGTTTAATGCTTATTCAGTAATAAAAGTATTTTCTCCTAGAGTGGGAGATTTTGTTTTTAATTATATTTCTGTATCATGACCAAAGTTGTATGAGTAAAGCCAGGTGAGATTAGCCAAGTTCAGCCCCAATTAGTTGAAATCCCTTAGTGTCTAAATTAAATACATTTTTATTGCCAGATGCACCTGAGATTGTGGCTCTTTGTTACACAGCATTATTACAGCAGTAGAACTGACACATAATTATCAATAGTCCTGCCAATATAAAACAAATATTTCAAATAAAACCCTGGAAGTCTCTGAAGTCTTCTCTTCCCCTCCCAAACTCTGTGCACAAAAAATCTATTCAGTTGAATCTAGTTTCTACACCTGTCTGAACCCTACTCTCCCACCCCACTGCCATGCCTCAGGTCAGCCATTCTCTCCACATCATAACTGCATTCCATGCCTCCATCTTGCTCACCTCCCATCCATCCATTCACAACTACCAACATGAGCATTCCCAGCATTGCTCTATTTAGGATTCCCCCTACTCTGTTTCCAAACTCCAAAAAACAGCACACAAAGCCTTTGCCAATCTGATATCTGCCTTCCTCTCCAACAGTCCTCCCCAAACTTCACCATCAGAGCCCCGCAGGGCCCACACACTCAACCCCAAGAACTATCTGGTCAAATCAAGTAGGCACAATCACCATGTTGTATGCCATCTGCCTTTTCACTTTCCAGTCCATCAAACTCAAGGGCTCTTGAGCCAGCCCAGGTGTCCACTCTTAATGACCTCATCCCGACACCTGTGAGTGCTGCTAATACAGGACCATCTCTTTACTCCAGCATTGGCACTTCTTACCATGCTCCCCTTCACTCCTCCTACCAACCATCATAGCCACATTATACTCAGAATAATCAACCATACTCCTAACTCACAGGTTCATAACAAGTGCTCCCTCTGTGTTAAACTCTGGCCCCCCAAATATCCACCTGGTTAAATACCTACTTCCTTTGAACCTTGATCAGACTGTCAATAAGACTCTTCCCAAGCCCCTATGTAACCCTGTAGCTTGTCCTAACTTCAGGCCCACATCCTGAGCCCCTTTCATAATTCTACTTGGTCTTTTGCCTTAAGTAGTTATCAACTTATAACATCTTGTACTGATTTATTTATTATGATTTTACTTCCTTTGCCTCTAGAAGGTGAACTCCTGAGGGCTGGGGTCTCTGTTACACTGATATTTCCCTGGTGCACAGAAGAAGTCCCCACATATTTTAGATGCTCCATTGTTGCTGCCTGAAGCGATGGCCCATAGTCAACCGCAACTCAAGCCATCTCCCCAAACAGGGCTCCTGCACTCCATAAACAGTGTTTGTACTGAATCAATTAATAAATGAATGAGCCATTTTTTCTTCCATTTCTCCTATAAAAGTGAGGCTAAAGAGATGATCCTGATATTCCCACAAAACCCAGTGCTCCCAAGTTCGCTAGAATAGAGTTCAAGTATCTAACCTGCCACCTTCAGTTCCAAATCAGCTTCTTGATAGAAGCCTCCCTTTCTGATGAAGCAGGTGTACATTCCATTGTCAGAAACCTGGACCTTACGGATGAGCACAGCAGCCTTCCCCTGGGTGAGAAAGTTCTTCAGCAGTGAGGTCCGCCCTGTGTACTCAGCCATCTGCTCCTCAGTCTGTTCCCGTTGGTTCCAATGGATGAACACTGCTTGTGAGAACATGTTGCGGAACCACCCCAGTTCCATGTTCTCTGCATTCATGGCTGGGACCAGGGTGCAGGGCAGTATGGCATCCTCACCCAGCACTGCCACAATGGGGTGTTCAGGACCAACAACCTGGAACTGCTCTGTGGACACAGACATAGGGGTAGAAAGCTAGAGAGACACAGACCAAAAACAAGATAAAACACACAATCAGGTGGGAAGGCAAAGAAATCTAGGGCAGGGGCCAGATCAGATACCCCTTGAGGTCTGATGGATTTAGAAAAGTTCTTCTGACACTATGATGTGGCCCAGAAATGATGCCAAAAACACTCCCTCATTGGCCTCTGCTCCGGATCCGAGGCCCTGACATAATACAATTTTAATTCAGTGGTTCTCAAGCATTCATGTACACGATCCACTAAGATGTCTTGTAGAGCACACATACTGGACCACACCAAAGAGAGTCACATTCTGTAGATCTGAGGTGGGACAAAGAATGTGCATTTGCAAGGAGTTCCCAGGGTGGTCCAGGGAGCAGTGTTTGAGAACAACAGCTCTAACCTGGCCTGTCTCAGGACAAACTAATACTGACAAAGAGCACACCTGTGGCCTAGATCAGCACTCTTTTATCATTCAGCCACACTCAGGAAATTCCCTTCTTCCAATTCTAAATTTTTTACTTCAGTCCGTAGTTTTCACCTCCACTGAAGGAGGAGACAAATATATATGCACTTTAAAACAAAGAGTCAAATGCTACTTATTTCTGTGAATATCCTGCTCTCATAATTCATGGAAGCCCCCCTCACTGCACATTCAAGAAGCAAGTTCACCTCACTCTCCACCCCCTTGTTGCTCTTGGCCTTCTGGGGCTACCACATGACTCCTCTGCAGGACACACTGCAATGTGCCTCCAAAGAATTACTCTCAAACCCTGTGCTGCTCCACTCTGGCCTCAGCCAACATTAAATCTCAACTGGATGATGACTAGGATTCCTGACATCAGTGATCCTTTTATCATGTGAGCTTACCAATGTTGCTGCTCTGGTCAAAGCCTCGGCATGGCTTTCCACTGCTCCCCTAGCCTCACAATGTTGATTCTCCAGCCCAAGACCCTTCTGAAGTCAACTGCTACTTCACTCCCATGAGCTGTTCTTTAGTCAACACTGACACTACCTTTTCTTCACAGCCTGCTATCCCTGCAGTAATTCTCCTTAATAAACGGTCCTCACAGCTCACTCCTCCTTCTCCAGGGTTATGTTCCCATCTACACAGACCACCTCACTGAAAACTGTGCCTGCCCACACCCTGCCTCCCATGGTCCTGACTGCCCACGCCCTGCCCTGTTGCATTTTCCATCATGGTCATCTCCTCTAACACATAGGCCCCTCTGGCTAGGTATAATTATTACTCACTGTCTCCTGCTAGAAGGCAAACCCTAAGACAGAATTTCTGTCTGATTCTTTCATAGAATACCACCTAACACAATCAACATTTCATTAATACTTGAGGAATAAAATGTATTTTCAAATTCTTTTATATCTTGCTTTTTATAACAATACCGGAAGACAGATGGAGACACACTCACCCGAGGACAGCTGGATAAGGACAAGCAGGGAAATGAGGCAGCACAGCAAGGACCGACTGCAGCACCCTTTCATATTTTAAGTGCTCGGGAGAGAGATGGGAATAAGGGCCAAGACCAGCAGGCAGGAGGCAGGTCCAGCCCAGAGCTCCAGCACCTCAGCAAAGACAGCAGGGCTTAGAGCTGAACAGCAGTCCCCTGCAGGAACAAAGCATTTCCTATTGGTTCATCACACTAACAGGTGGTGGGACCCCCACAACCCTGACACTGTCAAACAGCTGAGCCTGGGTCCTTCCATCTCTTCTGGGAAGACTGTGGTACCAGGAATCCATTCAAGTTCCCTGAGAAGAAACTGCTCCTTCCTTTCCCACCCAACCACAGTGCAGGTCTACTCGGCCCAGAACACCAGGCTCTTCCTTTCCCCATACCTGGAGCTCTGTGGTGGAGGCCATTCCTCTATCTCTCTGTTATTCAAACAACCCATGACCCCCCAGAAAAGAGGACCCAAATTCATGAAGGACATCCAGCTCCTGCTTGCCTCTTGTTCTGCCCCCTACTTATGCCCAGGTTTGCCCTGGGCAGTGTCAGAGACAGACACATCCTCAAGGAGGCTGTGGTGCCCATCATAGGATCCCAGAACCCTGTCCTGCCTTTTCCATGTGTAGTTCACCTAAACCTGAATCTCAGCCCAGTCCCTTCCACTGTGGGCTCAGGACATGGCGCTGCATTGGGCAGCTGCCAAGCACTTCCCCACTGACAGGTTTATTCTTGCCTTCTTTTTCTTTGAGAAAGATTTCTGCCTGAGAGGAAAGGGCCACTTCCTGGAGACAGAGCATAGAAATTAATCAGCCCTGGTCAGAGAAAAGACCCCCAAGCCACCTATTGTTTGGAAGGAGCAAGGAGAAGGCAGTCTGTGGTATCCGGAAGGAGAAATTCTGGGAGCCAACTTCTAGGCTGCCCTTCAGGCTCAGCCACTCTCACTGTGACCTTCTTGGCCTCAGTTTCCTAATCTGTATGATGGGCATAGTCACAACATCCACCTCCCAAGTTTCTTATGAAAATGACATGAATTTATAGCCACTACATGTAATTAGCATGAGGCCTGGCCAAAGGAAATGTTACAGAAATAATATTAAAACAAATGGATAAAGAAACAACCCTCATTAAGCCTCTCCTGGGTCTTCCTAGAAGAAGATTGTTCCACTTACCCGCTCCCACTACCTCTCACATCCCCTCATTCTCTGCTTCTTCCTGCCACCAGCTTCTCCCTCATTCCTCCTCTTGGGTGACAGGTGTCTTCAAAGTCAACTTACCTGCCTCTCTTTTCTCCCACCTATGAAAGGCTTAAATTCCTGGAGCTTCTGTAAACACAGCAGCTGGAAAAATTCACAGTCACAAGAACAACAGCAGACCCCAAATCTGCCCTCAGAATTTGCACCTGCCCCACGCTGCTCTCAGAGTCCAATCCTCTGCTTCTCAGTCCAATGCGGGGGACCCACATTCCTCATTTTCAAAAGGCAGCTGGTTCCCAGGAAAGGGGAAGGGAAGCAGAGCTTGGCATAAGATGCAGTGATCTCTGCAGAGTCTCTGACACTGGGCCCCCACTAAGCCCTCCCAGTCAGAGCAGCAACCCCTCTCTGGCTCCTTCCACCATCTAAAGTGAAAGCTTACAAAGTAGCCTGGGCAGAGTGTGCCCTGCCCTCTGGACATCGCTCCCTTTACCAGGAAGAAGGCAGCAGGAGCAGAGCAGCAAAAAGAAGGTACCCACAATTTTCCTAGAACATTGCAGGAAAACCCTCCCTTAAAGGTGAAATGCCACCACCACCACACAATACCACCAACAATCCTTGGCCAATGGGCTGACTTCCCCAAGGCCTAGAGATGTTAGGGAAATGTTACAAAAAGAATAAAACAAAATTATATTGAATCCCTACTAAGTATCAGTAACTATGCTACATACATTTCACTTATGCCATTTCACTATCACAACTGCATAGAGAAAGCCATGAGCCCTGCCATCTGGTAACATCAATATACTAACTTCCTAGGCAGGAGAGAGGTTAGATGTGCCAGGAGACTGTTTCCCACCACCATGTCTCCTGCCCAGCCCAGCCCCTTGCTCCAAGTAAGTCAAGTGAGCAAGATCCTGAAAGAGACCTTGGACTCTCAATTGCCTCAATTATATGACCAGAAAGCTTATCTCACCCTGACCTGAGCATTCTCCCTCCAAGGTTGCCCTTTGCCTTCCATTTGGGGAGGAGCAGGTGGAAATAGTGACAAAGTGCAGGTCAGACCTCCTTAAAGAACACTGGCAGAATTCTTGAATAGCACTTGCAGGGGATGCCAAATATCACCATGATACCCTCCCAGCTCATCAGGATCACCATTCAGCTGCTTTGACAAGCAACGCTATTCACTAAACTACAAATAATTTATCTTGTAAAAACAAAATGATCCCAATACTAAAGAGGTTAATATTTACTTTCTTTTATGACCAACATGTAATAAATTCCTCTTATCTTTTGCCTATATTAAGTGTTTTCTAAATAGCTTCAGATACATGCCTAAACCATAAAACAATGGTTAATGTAAAATGTATGAAATGCATTGGGATTCTAAAAATGTGACTGTTGATATGAAGTACTTAACTCCCCCAACCCAACCCCACCCATTCTTGTCATATTGGGACTGAACACATGCTAGGGAATCCCTCTGCCATTGAACCACATCCCTAGCCCTTTAACCCCTTTTTTCTTAAGGATATCTTTACACTGCTAAGATGAGTTCACTGGGGTATCTTCTACTATAGGAAAAGTTTTAAGGAACTGGTTTTGTTTTTTTTGTTGTTGTTGTTGTTGTTGTTTTTTTGTTTGTTTTTGGCTAGTTATTTCTAAGCAAAAAAAAATAAAAAGACACACAAGTTTGTCAGTTTTGTATCAATTTTAAATTATCCCTCCAATCCTTACCCAACATGAACCTAGCTGATGGGCTGAACTGTGATCTGGTAGCCTGCTGAGCAGAGTCCCAATGGTATGGCAGTGCAATCCCCTTTCTCTGAGTCTGCCCATCTGCCCTCTGGTGGGGAGACCGCCTCCCAGGTGAGACTGTCACCTCCAAACGTGAAATATCTAACCAGAAGTGGCTGACAGACCTCCTCACGCCTCTCACTCTTTTAGTGGAGCCAGGGCCTGGCCCAGCCCCACCTTGAATTCAGCTGCTGAGCCCTCCTGGCTGGGGCACCTGCCCCACCACCCTCTGCATCAGCAATCCACCCCAATTTCTCATCTGAGATTCCAAGGGATGTAAAGTATCACTTCCACTCAAGCCTGAGATAGAAAAAGGTAAGGGAGTGAGGCAGAGGAAGAAAAATATACATTCCTATAGAAAATTGAGTGAATTTTATTAGACTAATAAAAAGCAAACAATAAATTAAAATTTAAAAGGAAAAACAGCAGAATGAGAGAAAGCCTGCATAAAACAGGAAAGAGCAGGGCTGGGCATGTGGCTTAGTGGTAGAGCTATTGCCTAGCACATGTGAGGCACTGGGTTCAATCCTCGGCACCACCTAAAACTAATGAAATAAAGGTATTGTGTCCATCTAAACCTAAAAATATTTTTTAAAGGAAGGAGCAAAAGGGGAGTCCAGGAAGGAGAGATAAAACTATCCTGGCATTCGGTCCCAACTTATCAGGAGATGAGACATCAGAAAGGACACATGGGCTCAGAGTACTGAAGCATGTTTCCCCAGTTACTGCAATGTCACATCAGTTGCAGAGAGCCAGCATGGCACTGACCATATGTGTGACCCACCAGTGGCCTGGGAGGAACTTACTGACCCTCCCAATCCAAGGTAGGTCAGGCCCATGTATAGTCAAGGGTGAAACAGGTGAGTCCCAGTGGAAGGGATTTCAGAACTGGGTCGTGGGAAAAGGCCTAGAGGTCTCAAAGTTTGACCTCTGCCCCTGAGAGAATGAGAGAGGGGCCAGGGCAGGAGAGGCCCCATCCAGTACCAACAGGCAACCCTGTTCCTCTCCTGTCACAGAGACTCCTTCCCCTAGGCAGGCCCAGGGCCTCTGCTCTCTAATAACCACAAAGAAATACTTAGGCACACCATTCACTGAGGGTCATCTTACTGTGAACATTTTACACTTCATTCCCACGATGATTTAGTACAGTACCATGAGGTGGTTCTCACTGTCCTCATTCTAGAGCTGAGAGATGGAGCCTCCACAATATGTGGAACCTGTCCAAGGTCATAGGGTCACGTGGACAAACACTGACAGGAGCAGGTCTACCCCAAGGCACAGCCTAAGCCTGAAAGAGTTGAGGGCACCAGCACTAGAGGTGCAGGGACCTGGGGGGGAAAAGAGGAGGCAAAGAGTACATCAGAACTTCTATTATAAAAGCTTTACTCTTACATCTATTTGTCTTTATAAGCTGAATAACACGTATACATATTTGTTAGCTGCATGTTCAAAATACATAACTTTAAAAGGAGGGTATGTGGGGCTGGGGTTGTGGCTCAGTGGAAGAGCACTTGTTAGCATGTGTGAGGTACCTGATTCGAATCTCAGCACCACATATAAATAAATAAAATAAAAGTTCATTGACAACTAAAACTTAATTTTAAAAAGGAGGACATATCTGGGACTGTTTGAAAACTGCCTCTCAGAGAGGAAGGAAAAACGTGCACCCAGCAAGAAGGTACACCATGGATGTCAGAGTACTCTTGGGCCTATGGAAAGGCCACCAGGCAATCTCGCCCTGTTTCCTCGGCCTCTGCTGCCACCTTGTGGCTAAATTGTGGCTCAGAGAAAGGGCAGTTCCCAGAAGGAAGACAGAGAGGGGGAGGTGCAGACAAGAGATCTTAAAAATGTATGGGCCTGGGGTTGTGGCTCAGTGGAAGAGCGCTTGCCTAGCATGTGTGAGGCACCGGTTTCAATCCTCAGCCCACATGAAAAAAAAAATGAACAAATTTAAGCAAAAAAAAAGAAAAATCTTAAAAATGTGGAAAGGATCAAAGGAAACAAGATATAAAATACCTGATGTTGTAGGATTCCAAATATATGAAGGTAAAGAATAGGCAGAAGGAAGCTGTGGTGACAGAAGTCAAATGAGTAGCTCCCTGGCAAGCTGAGGAGAGAGTGAAGACAGGAAGAGACAGCAGGGAGCCTCCTGGATTGGGGAAGGCTTCATATCTTTATCTGGGGTGCTTCCTCAGCTATACACACATGTAAACTATACAACTGGAAACTGGAGATCACTGCATTCATTCACCATCAACATTAAAAAAAAAAAAAAAAAAAAGAAGAAGAAGAAAAAGCCCAGAACAGAGGCACACACCTGGAATCCTGGCAATTCTGGAGGCTGAGACAGGAGGATCACAAATTGGAGGCCACACTCAGCAATTTAGTGAGGAACTAAGCAACTGAGCAAACACCTTCTCACAAAAAAAAAAAAAAAAAAAAAAAAAAAAAAAAAACGGGGCTGGGAATGTGCCTCAGTGATTAAGCAGCCCTGGTTCAATCCCTACTTAAAAAAAAAATACAAGGAAAGAGTTTATGGGAGAGGGGAAGAGGGGGAAAAAACTATTCAATTTACACAAAGTTCTTAGGCAGATAAAACTTATGGCCAGGCGCGATGGCACACGCCTGTAATCCCAGCACTTTGGGAGGCTGAGGCAGGAGCATTGAGAATTCAAACCCAGCCTCAGCAATGGCGAGGCACTTAGCAACTCAGTGAGACCCTGTCTCTAAATAAAATACAAAAAGGGGCTGGGGATGTGACCCAGTGGTCGAGTGTCCCTGAGTTCAATCCCCGGTACCACACACACAAAAAAAATAAATAATAATAATAATAATATAGTTCATAAATATGCAGGCTAAATGGAAAGGAGGATATGACAAGTAATATTGTTCTATTGCTTTTAAATACTTTATATGGTAAAATGCAGCAAAAATAGCATCTCATTCAAATACAAAAATATATGGTCACTGTTCTCAGGAAGATGTAAGTAGTCGCTGGCTCCTCAACTGTTCATTGTAGTGTATCTTAACTCCAACCATGGTTTTCAGTCATTGATCAAAGCTAACATCATACTATAAAGATACATGAAGGCTGGGGATATAGCTCAGTTGGTATAATGCTTGCCTTGCATGATCAGGCCCTGGGTTCAAGCCCCCAGCACACACACAAAAAGAAAAGATACATGAAGAAACAGAGCAAGTGGAAACCAAGCTTGATGATGGCTTCTTTCACGTGTCACTTCAGTTGCCCTCAATTTTGTCTTTCTGTTGGATCAAACAAACCCATGTTGTCACTTGGTACCATAATGAACCAATATATATTCCAAGCAGCAAAGGAAACTTGAGAGGAAATATGAAGCAAGCATAATACAGTGACAATGGTATAGCCAAGCAATCTGAGCAACATGATCTAGCATTAATATAATCATATTCTAAGTCAGACTATATAATTCTGAAGTAGACTCAGAGGGAGATGAAGGCACAACAATTGTGGAGTGAGAAGACAAACTTTACTACCACCATCCTCCTCCTTCTGATCTTCTTCTTCCTCTGTTGCTGATACTCCTTCCATCAAACGTCAGTAAAATATTTACATATAGAAAATACTTAAAAATCACAAAAAAATCAAAATAGATATATAATTTTATTGGTAGAGTTAATCATTTTAGTAAATTGATAAATGCCTCAATTATTCTTTATGACATGCTGTGATCAACTCAGTGACCTCCGTTAAAGGATACCAAGTTGGTTTGATGCTTTTATCAAAGTCCAGAAACCACACAAATCATTTGCACAAGGAAAACTTAATATACACTTATTCATGCCTGAGGCTCCAGGTTTAACCCCCAGCACTGAAAAAAAAAAAGAAGAAAAAGAAGAATTAACTAGTAAAAGGTGGTAACATACTAAAAGAAGTGAAAGAAGGCTCAAAATAATGCAGAAATAGCATATATAGCAAGCAGATACTAACTCTTGGATGAGGCAGAGTAGCCAAAAAAGGAAGAAATATATGATAGGGTCCCCAAGAGGCTGCGGAGTAGAGCACATTGGGTTCTATGGGACCATGGCCCACTGGAAGGTTTGAAAGGGATCTGTAATGCTCCAACTCACCAGGTGTCCTCTTTCATAACACCCCAAGAACACTTCTGACACCAAATGTACAGGGTTTTCAACACCAAGTTATTCTCCAATTCTCTGCACATATCTGGGTGTCGTATAATTCAATTAAGGAATTAGCAGAGACTCCACAGGTTAAGAGGACCCCACAGACTTGCAAGTAGGCCCCACATGACAATCACAAGATGGCTCCTCACTTTACCACCTGTTTCTGAAGTTCCTGTCACTGTAAGGACGTCCAATGAGGTCTCTCCAGTGGCAGAGGAAACCTCTGCTCAGACCATTCAGACCCTTACACAAACCACAGAAAGGAACTGAAGGATGTGTTGGGCTTTAGCAAAGAGAGGAAGAGCATCATTAGAAAGTGAAAAGTGGATATAGGAACAAACAGAGAATAATGTGGGCAATTTCCAGAGCAAGAAAAGACACCACCAGGGACTAAGGTCAGCATTTTTTATTAGGGTGAAAAGGTAGAATATATAATCCAAAGGGTAAGGACTTCCCTGGAGATTGGGGAACATTCAGCAAGATGGTTTCTCACTAGGAATCTGGTCTAGTAGTCATTTTAAGCTGATTGACCAGGCAGTTGATCAAATCAAATGTTAGCCCCCAGCTTCATGAAGATAGTAGTCTCTTTCTATTAAAATCTGGTTCCTGCTTTTTTGCATTCTAGAAAATTTACATGGAACTGGAAGGTTATTAAGTAATTTATGGAATTGTTTGGTGCATTTTTACATTTTGGTCTCTTTCTGTTCCTTTAGCTTCTTAGTCCAGGTCAGGAGCAGTTCACAAGTTATTGTTCCACATCTCAACAGGCACATTTCTCCTTTACAGACTTAGTTTCCTTAGTATCCCTAAATTTCAATCTCATTCCCAAGGACCATTCTTCATTCCCAAGGTCCATCCTCAGATTGGATGATTTTCTAGAGTCATTTTCGAGAATGGCTCACAAAACCAAGAGAAAGAACTTTGTTTATTAACCAATTTATTATAAAAGCTCTTGTAAAGGATACAGTGAATAGCCATGTACATAGGGTGAGGCCAGGGAAGTCTCCAGCACAGGAGTATCTGTCCCTGTGTTGGAGTCTGAGTGGCACCACCCCCGACACATGGATGCATTGTTGTTCATCAACTCAGAGGTCCCTCAAAGTTTATATGGAGGTTTCACTGTGTAATTATGATTGATTAAATCATTGACTGCTGGAAATTAATCAACTCAACCTTTAGCACTATTTCATCCCCTGTTTCAACTTTCTACTCATTAAATTTGTTCCTTTGACAACCTGCCCCCATCCTAGGGTGAACCAGGGATTTTATATAAAGTTATCTTATTAACATAAACTCAGATGATTGAAAGGAGATTGTTATTAACAACAAAAGACTCTCCTTTCAACTCTATCAGGAAATTCCAAGGGTTCTAGGAGCTGTTTTCAGGAATCAGGGAGAGAAACCACTTCTCAGGAACCTAGGGCACAGACTAAAAATACAGATAAAGATATCAATATAGACAGTTCTTACTATGTCACCAAAAGGTGAGCCTTCTGCACATCACTGGAAGGTGCATTGAAAAGGAAAAACAGCCCTGTAAGGTGGCCCATGCCTGTAATCCCAGCAGTATAGGAGGCTGAGGCAGGAGTATAAGAAGTTCAAAGCCAATCTCAGCATCTCAGCCAGGCCCTAAGCAATATAGCAAAACACTGTTTCAAAATAAAATTTTAAAAGGGTGGTGGGGGGTTGAGGGTGCTGCAGTTGTAGGTCACTGTTGGAGCAAGTGTAAGGCACTGGCTTCAATCCTCAGGACCACATTAAAAAAAAAAAACTAAATAAATGTATTGTGTCCATCCACAACTAAAGAAGATTATCTAAATCAAAAGAAGGTTGGGGATGTGGCTCAGTGGTTAAGCACCCCTGGGTTCAATCCCTGGTGCCAAAAAGAAAGAAAGAAAGATAGAGAGCCATCTTGCCTTGCAGTGGCCTCTCCAGTACACTTCACCAATAATCTCACATTGTGTCAGATAGCAAAGAAGTATTTACAAGGTCCAGTTCCAATAACACAAAGAAGACCAAGATGGAGTGGATTTGGAACAGAAATGCAATAAAATGATACTTGACTCTGTCCATACCTTTAACTTTATATTTTGTGTAGGCACACATGATACACCATTTTACAAACATTTGAACTTCCATAAAACAGCAAAATATCATGACAAAGCCACCTCACAAATGAAGAAGTTCTCATCTATTCTCCTAAATAAGGAAAGAATCACTCACAGTCACTGTATATTACACTGCTGTATTGTTTACTCTTCACAGACAGTCTCATTGACTATATACTGTTAACTAAAAGATAACAATTTGTATACAAAATCATAAATATAAGAAAAGCGAGGAAGCAAATGGTCAATATATACAAATACACACACATACACTCCACAAGCAAAGAGAAAATATACAAAGCTATTAGAGTCCTTGTTTCTAGAAGGCCATTGTAGTTACATGGACTTTCTATCATCCAATTCCCATTGTGTGTCATCTCTCCCCCAATCAGAACAATAGGGCATCCTTTTTTGCCTGGTGGAGTAAACACAGCTTTATTCTTGCAGGGTCTAAGTCTTCAATAGCCCTGTCTCTTCTTGTTTGCTGTGGTTTTCCATTAACCCTTAACATCAGACTTGGAAGTACTCAGAGGAAATAGATTAACTGGACCTATGCTCATGGTCAAAACTTTCTGCAATTCGCCTTGCATCTGAAAATTCTTTTTGTCATTTATGTTTACTCTAGTAATTCTTATCTTTCCTCAGTTGCAGTATTGACACAAAAGGGGAATAGAGGGTACAATCAAAGAGGGTAGCAGGAAGGGTGGATATGATCAAAGTACATTATATGCATGTATGAAATTTTCACAATAAAACCCAATATTTTTACATTGAATTTGTGCTAATAGCTATTTTTTATTCAAAGTTGTTGTATATGACAGTAGAATGAATTACAATTCATAATACACATATAGAGCACATTTTTACATATCTCTGGTTGTATACAAAATATATTCATACCATTTTTGTCTCCATACATGCACGTAGGGTAATGATATCCCTCTCAATCTACCCCCTTACCCCCTCCCTTCCCCTTCCTCCCCATTGACCTTTTTAGTTTTCCTCTAATCCTCCTATGCTCCCCTTCCCAACCTCACAGTTAATTAGCCTCCCTATATCAGAGAAAACATTTGGCACTTGGATTTTTGAGACTGGCTAATTTCATTTAAGGGGGTATCCATTCCCTTTATCCTTAATTCCCTGGATTAACACGTCACAACATTCTCAATGGTACCAGAAATTTACTGAGGTGTGGAAAAATAGGTTGTTCCATTCATCCCAGAATAAGAAGTAAATAACATAGAATGTTGGACTCTTCACTTGAAACTCTTATCATTCATTGTAGTTTAGAGTGAAATGTCCTCCAAAGCCTCATGTGTTAAAAGTTGGTCCCCAGCTGGTGGCCCTTTTGGGAGGTGGAAGAAATTTAGGAGATGGGGACTAGGAAACAGGAAGGAAGTAGGTAACTGTGGCTGTGTGTTTGAAGACTGTTTTGTCCCTAGCCCCTTATCTCTCTCATTTCTCCCTCCTCCCTATCTCTCTCTCTCTCTCTCTCTCTCTCTCTCTCTCTCTCTACCCCCTCCCTCCCTCCTTCTCTCCCTCATTAGTAGCCTTCTGTTTGCCAATGGAGCCAGGTAACTATGGACTGAAACCTCTAAGACTGAAGAAAATAAATCTCCCCTCCTTTAGGTTGATTTTTATCAGTATTTTATCATAGAGGGGAAAAAAAGTAACAAACACACCTATCCAATTCCCTGGGAGTTTTTAGTTGATAAACTTTCTGTCATCTGATAGTCCAAATCTACAAAAATAGAACTGGGGACCATTCTCAACTTCAAGTTTCCTCTACACACATTCTAGCCCAGCAATGTAATCTCAGGTTTATTTCATTTGTTGTTTTGGGAAGTTTTTTTTTGTTTGTTTGTTTGTTTGTTTGTTTGTTTGCTTGTTTTTGAGACTGTCTACCACTATATTGCCCAGGCTAGTCTCAAACTTATAAGCTAAAATGATCCTCCTGCCTCCACAGTAGCTAAGACTACAGGTCTGTGCTGCCATACCTGTCTGAAATACTTTTTAATAACAAAAAAAATGGATCCTCATATTTAAATTCCATTATCCCTAACCCAGTTCTAAAACAGTCAACTTTTATCTTCTGCTACCTGAATATAAGACATGAACTGAATTTCATAACCACACATCTGAAGTCTGAACACAGAACAGGAGAACAAGCCCACTGAGCCTTCCAAGTCTTGTCTCAGGGGATTTTGCCACAGGGAGGCTGTAGCCCCAGGGAAAGCCACAGTAAAGGATCACAGACAGCAAAGGACCCTGTGGGGACAAAACCTTGGAATATCAGGGAAGTAATGGAGATTCAGCCTCGGAAGGAGCACCATGAACACCACAGCCTGAGTTGAACCCCTCTCTTGGGGTGCTCAGGGTCTCCTCCAAAGGAGAAGAATTGTTAAGGGGTGTAGGGAGCCCCTGAGACCCACTTGCCATGGAGCAGATGGTCATGGACACATCTCCATGCACAAAACTAAAGTATGGAAAGAGAGTTCCAGAGAAGGAAGCTGGAGGGAAAGAGAAAATGTGGGACCCATCAATCATGTTATAGAAGGAGACATCCCCTTCACTGTAGTCAAGGAAAACCCCCCACCCTGCAGGGATTCTGCCTAAGAGATAACCAAGTATTAGAATCAGTTCTGGCAAGGTATCTATTCTCAAACTTCCCAATGACCCAAAACCCACTATCTGATGATTCACTATACAAGCCTGTTCTGTTCACATCTTTTCTGCATACTCCCAGAAACCACCTGCTGCATATTTCATTTTCTATCGTCACTTCCCAGTAACATCTTCCTGATGTGATGCCCTCAAGACCCAACACACTGCATTTTTCTTTAGGGGACACACAGAGATCCTTCCAGGCCAGACACGTCTTTTCATGAGAGACAGACAGCCTGTGGTGAGCAGACTCTGGATCCAGAGTGACAGGCCCTGTTGAGAGAGTTAACAATCATGCAAGGTCCACCCCTGCCCCAAAACAAAGCACACAAACACTCACCACCACAGAGCCATAGAGCTGCCTGAGCTGAGGACTAATTAAACCTCCTGAGATAAGAGTCTTGTAACTCAAGCCCATGTCCTCTAACCAGCAAAAGGAGCCAGAAGCTGATTTGGGGGATAAACTTGTGACAGGACCCTTGAGAACCAGTACCAGTTTTGTGACCATCACTTCTGCCACTGCAAACCCATTGGTAATGCCAGCATCTGAATCACCACAGAGAATATAAGGAGAAGCCAGAAGCCATGAGCACACCAGGAGGAACATCTAGAAGCACACAGTCACTCACAGGCTTGGAACTCTTCCTTCCGCCAATCTACGAGAGAACCACATATTGCATATCAGGGATTTGCATTCTGTACGTATCAGGGTCAGCACCCAGTCTTCTGAAACAGCAATGTAGGAGGAAGAAGGGAAAAATATGTTTGAAAACATTCAGCTGGTGTATTTACTTCTTACACACACACAAACACACACACACACACACACACACACACACACACACACACACACCACTCACACACACACATACCACTCACAGATCCTGATGTAGCCTTCCAAGGATCAAAATGCTGGATATCAATATGAAAGGTCACCGTTCAGATTTAACAACCAAATAATGCTTTCTCAAGACACAACCATCCTAAAAACTAGGTTATCTTAAAATATAATTAAGGTTATCAAAATTTCCAAGACCTCCATTTACTTATAAAGAACTGACTATGCTAAACTTGCAGATTTCCTTTAGGCCATCAGTAGAGAATTGCATCTAGCTTAGCTGAACTTGGAGGATGACTATAAATCATGAGTGCAGGGAACTCAGAAATATCTTGCCCAGTTAGGTTGCAATGGAGAGGGTTTTAGGATGGGAGAGAAAGAAGTTCAAAGCAGGAAACAAATACATCCAGTGAGAGGTCAACACTAGTGACTTTTCTTCCAATTTTCACAGCACAATCAGAGCAAAAACATCCTTACGGATATGGGAGAACCCAAAAATATTGGATCTAGTCATTTGACTCCCACAAGAAATGCCTGAAGAAATTGAAAAATTCCAGCTGTGAGACAACCCACAGTTTAAACTCCAGAATGTGTAAATATGTTAAATATATAACTAGGCAACTTTACAAATGTGATTAAGATTCAGGTTTTTGAGCAGGGGAGATTATTCTGGATTCTATGGATCAGTCCAAACTAATCACATGAACACTTGAAAACAGAGACCTTTCTTGGCTGTGGTCAGCTGAACTCGCCAGTGTCACTGCACCAACAACAAACACCACTTGAACCAGAAATTTCCATGTGGTACAGCTAACCCTAACCTGCAGTAAAGGATGGGCCTAGAACAGGTTCACTCCTTAGCACTACAGAATGAAAAAATAAAATAAGAATTTAAGAAGACCAATGGGAAATTACCAAAAACGCAGAATGATTTAGGAGTGGATTGTGGCTCAGACGTATAGCAATCGCCTAGCATGTGTGAGGCACTGGGTCAATCCTCAGCATGACATAAAAATAAAATAAAGGTATTTTGTTCACCTACAACTAAAAAAACAAATGTTTAAAAAATGATGAATAATTTAATGACAGGAATATGAGGTGATTTCTGTGATCCAATCCCAAGAAGAAGTCCCAGTGGTCTTCCAATGCAAGTTACAATCATTTTTTCTCCTTTTAGGAGAATTTTGCTTTCCTGCTGTGCTTAGCTTTTGGTTAATTTGGGCAGGGACAGATTAACATGTGAGGCCTATGAAAGAAAAAAAAAAAAAAACAAGAGACATTAAAAGTCTTTACTGTGAAGGGTGGAAAACAAATTAGAAAAGAGAGGGCAGGATAACCCACCCATCCTGGGATGGAGGCCACTGACAAAGAAGGGCAGACTTGAAAAACTGTGCTCTTTATATGTAATATAAAAGGACTTGTACTCTCTAAGCATGTATAACAAATTAAATTAATAATTTCTAAAAAAGAAAAAGAAGAAGGGCAGAGGTGGAGTCTGGAGGAGGGAAGAGCAGAGGAAACATCAGAGTCACTTACCTGCATACAGCTGGACCTTCCTCCAGGCTGAAAGGGAACACACTGTGGTGAGACCACAGCTAACACAAGCCTGCTCAGCATGAATGTACCTGCCCTGCCTCCCCTCCATTCTAAAGATGAGACTGCCCACGGGAGGAGAGACCAGAAAGGAGATGGCCTCTTGCAGTAGGCAGGGACAGCAGAGTGTTGTGGAAATGCCCTGGACCACAGATCAAGAAGGCTGCTTTACAGGCCAGCTTCTACCACTGTCCCAGTGCTCTCTCTCTCTGTCAGAAAACTGTCTTCCTCAAAACTCATAAAAATACATATTCTCTCTTTACTCAGCTTTGTTGCTAGGGATAAAAACTATACTATATGTGAAAATATTTTAAAGAACAAAATATAAGTCATTCCACAATTGTCAGAGGCAATATTATATTCAGGCTCTTTCTGGCAAAGGTATATTTGGGAAAGGGGTGGGAATGTAGCCTGAGGTAGAGTGCTTGCCTAGCATTTACAAGGTGCTAGGTTCACACCTCAGCACCACAAATGAAAAAATCTAAAAAAAAATTTTTAAAGACATTTGGGAAATTACCAAAAATGAAAAATTATTTAAAGACAGGAGTGTGAGGTGAGTTCTGGGATAAAAATACCCAACTATTCACAGGTGAAATATTTCTAGATTATAAGAGCCAGATTTTCAGGAAGTACTTGGTTCACTCCATCACATTCACACCTGTGGTGAGCAGCCCACTTGGATTAGCACCTTTGGGAGCTGAAGAAAACATAATCCTTGGGTGGTGATTGTTGGGAGATGAACAGAAGGCCGCGTTCCTAAACTTAATTACTCTATTTCCTTCTATAGATCATTCAATAAAATCTTACTATAAGCCTTTAATCTTCTAGGTGCAGACCAATAGCTAAATGCATTGAAGGCTAAAAAACAATATTCTCACACGCGTCCTGTGCAGGCGATGGGAATGGGGTTCCCTTTGGTATAAAGGGCTGGCTGCGAAATAAAGGCTAAGAAAAAAACTAGAGAACACAAAATATTTTCAGAAAGTAGGCACAGATCATACAGATCGAGCTTCTATACTAAAAATGGGAAATGCAGCCCACACTTGTTTTTTTTTTTTTTTTTTTTTTAATATCAGGAAACATCAAAGGCCTTCCATAGAATGTTCTTCACCAAAAACAGTTATAGGTGGGCTGTCCAGTTCCAAAGGGTTACACCCATCTCCAGAATTACTATCAAGGATCTTCCTAGTAGGTCTGAGATAAAGGTCATGTGCCTTGGGGCAATCTAATGCATGGCAGAGCCACAGATAGTTCCCAACATTAAACCTAAATCTCCCTGGCTGCCATACCTAGAGAAGACCCTCAAGTAATTCACTGATGGCTTCCCACACAATATAATGGGCAAGTCAGGGTTGAAATAAGGTGCAGAATACATGACACACCAGGAGTCATCATCACACCCAGGTTTCCAAGCTCTAGCTAGGAACCAGGAAAGGCCAGGGAGGAGTGTTCTGACTTCCACTAGCTTCCAAATTGCTTCACAGTGATGTGGAACCACAAGTCTGTGCCTAGATAGAAACAAGGAGAGGAACACCAAGTCACAGGTAGGATAAGGAAATAAGGGATACCTGGAGAGTCACTTACCAGACAGATAAGCAGCTTTCCTCTGATCTGAAAAACAACACAAGAAACAGGGGAGCTAAAAACTAGAACATCTGCTACCAAGGAAACAGAAAATTCAGGAAGGAAAGCAGAACTTACTGAGATCTGCCTGGAGTTCATCTGAAAGAAAATAAAAAAGAGTGTGAACCCCCATCCCCAAGAAAAAGAAAGACTGTGTGCCTGGAAAATCCTTAAAAAATCTATGTTTACTAGAATTTCTAACTACAGACTGACCCAACCCCACCAGACTCTACTGTGCTCTCTGATCTCCTCAGTCACCTCCTCTGGACACAGGACCCTGGATCTCCCTAGAGAGCTGGACCCCAGACTCTGGCCCCTATCAGCTGTCCCACTAACCACAGGGTCTGCACTTGCCCTTTCCAGTCTTACCAATGGCCTTCAGTGCCTCTTCCTTTGCCTGCTGGTCCTCCTCCTTAAGCCTCCGCAGATGCTCCTTTTCCAGCCTCACCTGCATCCTTGTGCAATGTTCTTTTCTGATAAAATAGCTAGCCCCCAAGAGTAGGAGCCCCAGCATGGTCAGGATCACAGCAAATGCTGGCTTCCAGGGAGAAGCCTGAGGGAAGAAGGGCTCTGTGGCCCAGGCAGAGAGCAGGTGAGGGCACACCCCAGGACAGCCAGCACACTCAGAGATGCCAGCCTCCTCCCCACAGCTCTGCTGGGAGTGGGAAGCACCACTCACCTGGGATGGAAATAGCCATGGCCTTCTCCTGGCCCAGGACAGGGTTAAGGACAGAGCAAGTCACATTCCCCACAGAACGGTCTCTCACCACCAGAGTGGCCTCCACACTAAACAGTTCCTCAGTGTCTTGGGTGTGGGCCTCAGAAAGCGCTGGGAACTTCTTTCCACTGAGGTCTCTCCACTGCACCTGGGGCTTTGGGAACCATCCTGAGGCTTTGCACACCACGCGCACTCCATCCTCTTCTGGCCCTTCTATGTGCACTTGGGGGTCAGAGCCCATCCCTGTGGGAAGGAAGCTGTGGAGCCCCAGGAGGCCACCTTGGGCCCTGAGACCCCAGACTTGCCTAGATGTTACACAACTTCAGGGGGAGGGCTTTCATGTTGAATCCTGGGGATTCTACGGGAAGTGCCCCCTACCAGAGGGAATAAAAGGAAGGGACACAGGGACACACACAGGGCAGTGGGCTTTTCTCCCCGAATGTTGGGCCAGATGCAACAGGAAGAATTTGGTCCCAGGGAGCCCTCCTTGAATCTTCAGTATTCGCACCTCACACATACTCCTAGGACATCTGCCTCTGTGTGTACATCACTTCCAAAATTGTATTCAGTGACTAACTTGTCTCCTGATTTCTCCTCCCTACATCCACAATTGCCTGAATTATCTTTACCAGGTTTCATCACATACACTTAAAACTCAAAACTCCAGAACTGGATTCATAAATTTGCACCACTTGTGATAAAATGATTATTAAAATATCCCAATTTTTCACCTTTATTTATACCCAGTTTTCCCACTTCCACCTACTTTTTACTGCCTTTACCTTCTGCCTCAGGGCCCCAACATGGAATTCAATTTGGCCAATGAGAAATTAGCTAATGTGAATTGTGCAGAGGATTAAAAAGCACTTGCACCTTGATTTTAACCTCTGCCGTTTCCACAGGAGGACAATCTTGGGCTACCCAGTGGAGGGTGGACTCATGTAACATTGCCTGGTCAACCAGCTACAGCTGCCCTAGGTCAGCTAAATGACCACCTGAAACATGAGCACACCCAAAGAAGGTGCATGTGGTGAGCTTTTCTGCTGACTGTAAGAGCAAGTAAAAATTAAAAGTAAAAATCTTAATTATCCTTGTTGAATAAAAGAAGACTCTCTTCCTTTTTCTTATAGCATTTGCTTTAGGAAACTGAAACTACAGATAAGTACTTTCTCCTCCTTTGAAATGTTTATACATGATTTTGAAAACTGGTTAGGTTTTTTGCGAGTTTTGTGTCTCAGAAATGTCTTTCTCAAGAACCTGGGAATCATTTCTTTGAAATGTAAACATCAAGGAACATAGAAACCCTTTGCCCCCTTTTCTGTGGAAAGGTAGGAGCCTAACTGATGTGGGCATCTTGCTTCAAGTTGTAAAACAACCTCCTGTCATAAAACTGAAGAAGTTTATTTTTCTTCCAGATGAAGCCTATTAGAAGACACAGAAGGTCACCCAACAACCAGGTAAATTTAGGATGGGTTTCATGGAGCAAAGTGTGCTTTGAGTCCTCTTAGTTGAGGATTAGTTTTTGTTCATCTTGAAAACAAATATACAAGAGATTATATGTGCTTGGCTATAAAAAGAAAGATGAAATTCCTTTCTGGTTGCATAATCCCTTAGCAGATCACCTGTGACATACATCATATTCTGGTTTGATACTTATTCAGTAATAAGATTGTTTTCTCCTAGCATGGAAATTTTGTTTTTAACTTCATTTCTGAAATATGACCAAATATGTATTAGTAAACCCAGGTGACATTAGCCAAATTCAGCCTCAATTAGTTGAACTCAGTGCCTAAATTAAATATATTTTTACTGCCAGATCGACCTGAGATTGTAGCTATTAATTACACAGCATTATTACAGCAGTAGAATTGACACATAATTATCAATAGTCTTGCCACAAAACAACAAATAGTTCAAATAAAACCCTGAAAGTCTCTGACGTCTTCTCTTCCTCTTCCAAACTCTGTGCCCACAAATCTATTCAGTTGAGTCTAGTTTCTACACCTATCTGACCCTCCACTCCCACCCCACTGCCATGCCTCAGGTCAGGCAGCCGTTCTCTCCACATCATAACTGCATTCCATGCCTTCTTCTTGCTCACCTCCCACCCATCCATTCATGACTCCCTACATGAGCATTCACAGTATTGCTCTGTTTAGGATTCCCCCTACTCTGCATCCAAATTCCATAACACAGCACACAAAGCCTTTACTGATCTGGTATCTGCCTTCCACTCCAACAGTTCTCCCAAAACTCCACCATCTGAGCCCCTTAGGGTCCACTCAACCCAAGAACTCTCTTATCAAATGCAAGTGGCCACAATCACCACGTTGTATGCCCTCTGCCTTTCCACCTTCCAGCCTATCAACCTTGAGGGCTCTTGTGCCAGCAAAGGTGTCCACTCCTAATGACCTCATCCTGGCACCAGTGAGTGGTGTTAATACAGGACCATCTCTTTACTCCAGCCTTGCCACTTCTTACCATCCTCCCCCTCACTACTCCTACCAACCATCATGGCCACATTATACCCAGAATAATCAACCATACTCCTAATTCAAAGGTTTTATAACAAGTGCTCCCTCTGTGTTAACACTGGCCCTCCAGATATTCACCAGGCTAAATACCTACTTCCTTTGTACCTTGCTCAGACTGTCAATAAGACTCTGCCAGAGCCCCTGCAGCTTGTACCAACTTCAGGCCCGCATCCTGAGCCCCTTTCGTAATTCTACTTGGTCTTTAATCTTATATACTTATCAACTTATAAAATCTTGTACTGAATTATTCTGATTTTTCTTCCCAACTCCTCAGGGTTGAGATCACCGTTACACTGACATTCCCTGGTGAACAGAATAAGTCCCCACATGTATTAGATGTTCTATATACGATCTTTGTATTGAATCAATGAATAAATGAATGAGCCATTTTTCTTCCATTTCACCTATAAAATGTGAAGCTAAATTAGATGATCCCCGATATTCCTGCCAAACCCACTACTCCCACGTTCTCTAGAATAGAAGTCAAGTAACTAACCTGCCACCTTCAGTTCCAAATCAGCCTCTTGATAGAAGCTTCCCTTTCTGAAGAAGCAGGTGTACATTCCATTGTCAGAAACCCGGACCTTGTGGATGAGCACAGCAGCCTGCCCCTGGGTGAGGAAGTTGCTCACCAGTGAGGTCCGCCCTGCGTACTCAGCCATCTGCTCCTCAGTCTGTTCCCGTTGGTTAGAATGGGTAAACACTGCTTGTGAGAATGTGCTGCGGAACCACCTCAGTTCCATGTTCTCTGCATTCATGGCTGGGAATAGGGCGCAGGGCAGAATGGCATCCTCACCCAGCACTGCTACAATGGGGTCTTCAGGGCCAACAACCTGGAACTGCTCTGTGGACACAGACAGGAGAGAAAGCTAAAGAGACACAGAACAAAACCAGAGTACAAACACCATCAGGTGGGAAGGCCAGGAAAGCAAGGGCAGGGGCCAAATGAGATGACCCCTGAGGTCTCATGGATATGGAATAGATCTTCTGACCTATGATGTGGCCCAGAAATGATGCCAAAAACACTCTCTCATTGGCCTTTGCTCCTGGTCCCAGGCCCTTCCATGAAGAATTTTCTAATTCAGTGGTTCTCAAGCTTTCATGCCCCTGAACCACTAGGATGCCTTATAGAGCACACACTACTGGACCCACTCCCAGAGCATCTCATTCACTAGATCTGGAATGGGCCAAAGAGTGTGCATTTGCAAGGAGTTCCCAGGGTGGTCCAGGGAGCACTCTTTGGGAACCACAACTCTAACCTGGCCTGTCTCAGGACAAACCTGAAAACTGACAAAGAGCACACCTGCAGCCTAGGTCAGCACTCTTTGGTCATTCAGACACACCCAGGAAATTCCCCTCTTCCATTTCTAAACATTTTACTTAAGTCCATATTTTTCTCCTCCACCGAAGGACGAGACAAATATATATTCACTTTAAAACACAAAATCAAATGCTACTTATTGCTGTGAAAATCCTTCTCTTGTCATTCACAGAAGCCCCATCACTGTATGTTCAAGAAACAAGTTCATCTCACTCTCCACCCACTTGGTGATCTTGGCGTTCTGGGGCTACCACATGACTTCTCTGCAGGACACGCTCCAATGTACCTCCAAAGAGCTACTCTCAAACCCTGGGCCACTCCACTCTGGTCTCAGCCACCATTAAATCTCAACTGGAGGATGACTAGGATTCCTGACATCAGTGATCCATGCTGCTGCTCTGCTCAAAGCCTCAGCATGGCTCCCCACCACTCCCCAGACCTAACAATGTTGACCCTCCTTCCCAAGACCCCTCTGAACTCAACTGCTGCTTCTCTCCCCATGAACTGTACTCCAGCCCACACTGGCCTCTGTGCTTCCTCACACCTCAGCACACTGCTTGCTCTGCACAGGCTGCTCCCCCTGCAGAAACCCTCCTTCCAAAAGGTCCTCACAGTTCACTCCTCCCTCTGCAGGGGTATGTTCCCATCTACACAGACCACCTCACTGAACACTGCTGCCTGCCCACACCCTGCCTCCCATGGCCCTGACCACCCACGCCCTGCCCTGCTGCATTTCCCATCATGGTCATCTCCTCCAACACACATAGGCCTCTCTGGCTAGGTGTAATTATTACTCACTGTCTCCTGCTAAAAGGCAACTTTAACAGAGAATTTCTGTCTGATTCTTTCATAGAATAGCACCTAACACAATCAACATTTCATTAATATTTGAGCAACAAAGTAAATGAATGAATGGATGCTAGCAGGACCAAAAAGTAAAACGCAAGGAAACAAAATGAGGGGTAAAGTATTTTCAATTTTTGTTTAACCTTGTTTTTTAAAACAACACAGGAAGACAGATGGAGACACACTCACCCATGGACAGCTGGACAAGGACAAGCAGGGAAGTGAGACAGCACAGCAAGGAGTGACTGCAACAACCTTCCATATCTGAAGAGCTGGGGAGAGAGATGGAGATGAGGGCCAAGACCTACAGGCAGGAGGCAGGTCCAGCCCAGAGCTCCAGCACCTCAGCATAGAGGGCAGGGTGTAGGACTGGACAGCAGGCCCCTGCTGGAGCAAAGCATTTCCTGTTGATTCATCACACTAACAGGTGGTGGACCCCCCACAACCCTGACACTGACAAACAGCTGAGCCTGGGCTCCTTCCAGCTCTTCTGGGAAGACTGTGGTACCAAGAATCCATTAAAGTTCACTGGGAAGAAACTGCTCCTTCCCTTCCAACCCCAACCATAGTGTGGGCTGGTCAGCCCAGAACACCAGGCTCTTCCTTTCCCCATTCCTGGAGCTCCGAGGTTGAGGCCATTCCTCTATCTCTCTGTTATTTACACACCACTCATGACCACTAGAAAGGAGGACCCAGATTCAGGGACCTCATCATGAATGACATCCAGCTCCTGCTTGCCTCTTGTTTATGCCCAGGATAGGCCTGGGCATGATAGAGACAGACACAACCTCAAGGAGGCTCTGGTGCCCATCATAGGAGCCCAGAATTCTGTCCTGCCTTTTACATGCGTAGTTCACATAAACCTGAATCTTAGCCCAGTGCCTTCCACTGTGGGCTCAGGACATGGCGCTGCATTGGACAGGTGCCAAGCACTTCCCCACCAACAGGTTTGTCCTTGCCTTCTTTTTCTTTCAGAACGATTTCTGCCTGAGAGGAAAGGGACCCTTCCTGGAGACAGAGCATAGAGATTAATCAGTGCTGATCAGAGAAAAGACCCCCAAGTCACCTACTCTATGGAAGGAGCAGGGAGAAGACAGTCTATGGTATTGGGAAGGACAAATTCTGGGAGCCAACTTCTAGGCTGCCCTCCAAGCACAATCACTCTCACTGTGAACTTCTTGGCCTCAGTTTCCTAATCTGTATAATGGGCATAGTCACAACAACCATCTCCCAAATTTGTCATGAAAATGACGTGAATTTATAGTCACTACATGTAATTAGAACATGGCCTGGTCCAAGAAAATGTTACAGAAATATCATTAAAACAAATGGATAAAGGAACACTCCTCATTAAGCTAGAACAAGACTATTCCACCTGCCCGCACCCCCTGCCTCTCCCACCATCTCATTCTCCACTTCTTCCTGCCACCATCTTCTCCCTGGCTTCTTCCTGTCAGGTCACAGGTGTCTTCAAATCAACTTACCTGCTTCTCTTTCCTCCCACCTCTGAAAGACGGTGACTTCCTGGAGCGTCTCTAAACACAGCAGCTGGAGAAAGTTCAGAGTCACAAGGACCCCAGCAGGCCCCAAACCTACCCTCAGAATTTGCCCCTGCCCCACGCTGCTCTCAGAGCCCAATCCTCTGCTTCTGAGTCCAAAGCTGGGGGCCCACATTCCTCATTTCCAAAAGGCAGTTGGTCTCCAGGAAAGGGGGGGGGTGGCAACCAGAACCTGGCATAAGATGCAGTGATCTCTGCAGAGTCTCTGACTCTGGGCCCCTACTAAGCCCTCCCAGACAGAGCAGCAACCCCTCTCTGGCTCTTTCCACCATCTAAAGATAAAGCTTACAAAAGTAGCCTGGGTGGAGTGTGCCCTGCCCTCTGGACATTGCTCCCTTTACCAGGAAGAAGGCAGCAGGAGCAGAGGAGCATAAAGAGGATACCCACAAATTTTCTGGAACACTGTGGAACGACCCCCTTAGAGGTGAAACGCCACCACCACCTCAAAATGCCACCACAATCCCTGCCCAATGGGCAGACTCCCCAAGGCCTAGAATGTTAGGGAAATGCAACAAAAAGAAGAAGTCCTACTAAGTATCAAGAACCGTGCTGCATAAATTTTACTTAGGCCATTTCATTATCACAATAAAGCCATGAGCCCTGACATCTAGTGACATCGATCTAGTAACTTCAGAGAGGATGGAGAGCTTAGATGTGCCAGGAGACTCTTTCCCACCACCACATCTCCAGCCCAGCCCAGCCCCTTGCTCCAAGTAACTCAAGTGAGCAAGATCCTGAAAGGGACCTTGAACTCTCAGTTGACTCAATTATATGACCAGAAAGCTTATCTCACTCTGGCCTGAGCCTTCTCCCTCCCAAGGTTGCCCTTTGCCTTCCATTTCGGGAGGAGGGGGTAGAAGCAGTGACAAAGTGCAGATCAGATCTCCTTTAAGAACACTGGCAGAATTCTTGAATAGCACTGGCAGGGGACACCAAACATCAGTAACATCAGTACTGTCCTCTCCCAGCTCATCAGGTTCACCATTCAGCTGCTTTGGCAAGGAACACTAAACTAAACCACAAATAATTTTTCTTGTATAAACATAAATGATCCTAATACTAATGAGGTAGATATTTACTTTCTTTTATGACCAACATGTAATAAATACTTCTTATTTTTATCTATATTAAGTGTTTTCTAAATAGCTTCAGATAAATGCCTAAAATATAAAATGATGGTTAATGTAAAATGTATGAAATGCATTTAGATTCTAAAAATGTGACAGTTGATGTGAAGACTTAATTACACCAACCCACCCCTAACACCCCCCATTCTGTTCATATTGGGATTGAACACATGCTAGGAAATCCCTCTGCCATTGAACCACATCCCCAGCCCTTTAACCCCTATTCTCAAGGATATAGGACCATTTCTTTACCTTAACACTGCAAAGATGAGTTCACTGGGTTCTATTCTACTGTAGGAAAAGATTTAAAGAACTATTTGCTGGCTACTTATTCCTAGAAAAAGAAAAAGAAAAACACACACAAGTTTGTGGCTTTTATTTCAATTTTAAATTATTCCTCCAATCTTTATCCAGCATGTAGCTGGATGATTGCCTGACCTGTGACCTGGTAGCCCACTGAGCAAGTCCCAGTGGTATGGCAGTACAATCCCCTTCCTCTGAGTCTGCCCATCTGCCTTTCCAGGTGAGGCTGTCACCTCCAAAAGTGAAATATCCAACCAGAAGTGGCTGAGGGACCTCCTCACACCTCTCACTCTCATAGTGGAGCCAGGGCCTGGCCCAGTCCCACCCTGAATTCAGCTGCTGAGCCCTCCTGGCTGGGGCACCTGCCCTACCACCCTCTGCATGAGCAATCCACTCCCCTTTCTCATCTGAGATTCCAGGGGAGGCAAACTATTACTCCCACTCAAGCCCTGAGATAGAAAAGGGTAAGAGAGTGAGGCCAGAGTGAAATAATATACATTCCTATAGAAACATGAGTGGATTTTATTAGACTAATAAAAAGCAAAAATAAACAAAATAAAAGGAAAACAGCAGAATGAGAGAAAGCTGGCATTTAAAAACAGAAGGAAAGAGCAGGGCTGGACATGCATGTAGTTCAGTGGTAGAGCTCTTGGCTAGCACATGTGAGACATTGGGTACAACACTCTGCACCACATAAAAAATAATAAAATAAATGTATTGTGTCCATCTACAACTAAAAATATAAAAAAAGAGGAAGGAGCAATAAGGGAGGCCAGGAAAAATGGATAAGGCCTTCCTGGCATTCTGTCCCAACCTATCAGGAGATGAGACATCAGAATGGACACATTGGCCCAGAGGATCTGAAACATGTTCCCCAGTTTACTGCAATGTCACATTAGTTGCAGAGAGCCAGCACAGGCACTGACCATATGTCTGACCCATCAGTGACCTGGGAACAACTTATTGACCTTTCCAATCCCAGGTAGGTCAGGCCCATGTGTGGTCAAGGGTGAAACAGGTGAGTCGCAGTGGAGGGATTTCAGAACTGGGTCATGGAAAAAGGCTTAGAGGTCTCAAAGGTTGACCTCTGCCCCTGAGAAAATTAGAGAGGGTCTTAGGGCAGGAATGTTCCTGTCCAGCCCCAAAAGGCTCATTCTAACAGTCCCTAGAATGCTACATACCCTGTTCCTCTCCTGTCACAGACTCCTCCCCCCAGGCAGGGCCAGGGCCTCTGCTCCATAATAACCACCAAGAAATACTTAGGCACACCATTCACTGAGGTCATTTTACCTTGAACATTTTATATTTCATTCCCATGATGATTTAGTACAGTACCATGAGATGGTTCTCACTGTCCTCATTCTAGAGCTAGAGATGGAGCCTCTACAATATGTGGAACCTGTCCAATGTCATAGGGTCACGTGGACAAACACTGACAGGAGGAGGTCTACCCCAAGGCACAGCCTAACCTGAAAGATTTGGGGGCACAAGCACTAGAAGTGCAGGGACATAGTGGACAAAGGGGGAGGCAAAGAGGACATCAGAACATCGAGTATAAATGAAGGAGCCCCAATTAGGGAGATGGCTATTGCGGTCAGCTGGAAACCATAAGTTCCACCTGATAATAAGTATATTGTGCTTAACTAAGTGCGATAGCTGCTCCTCAGCAGAAGGCTTCCTTAAAGCCGCAGTACCTCCTCAAAAAGGGCTCAAATATCCACCCTTTTAAAACAAAAGGTGAAAAGCCAGGTAGGGACAAGAAAATAAAAGAAAATAGAGAAAATAAAATATAGAAAATAGAATTAAAAAGCACCTTTTAAACTAAAAGGGAGGAATATGAAGGAGCCCCAATTAGGGAGATGGCTATTGCGGTCAGCTGGAAGCCATAAGTTCCACCTGATAATAAATATGTATGTTTTCATTTCACTCCAGTCAGAATGGCAGCTATCAAGAACACAAACAACAATAAATGTTGGAGAGGATGTGGGGAAAAAGGCACACTCATACATTGCTGGTGGGACTGCAAAATGGTGCAACCGCTATGGAAAGCAGTATGGAGATTTCTTGGGAAAATGGGAATGGAACCACCCTATGACCCAGCCATCCCACTCCTGGGTCTATTCCCAAAAGACTTAAAAACAGCATATTACAGTGACACAGCCACTTCAATGTTTATAGCAGCACAATTCACAATAGCTAGGTTATGGAACCAACCTAGATGCCCCTCAGTAGATGAGTGGATAAAGAAAATATGGTATATATACAAAATGGAATTTTACTCAGCAATAAGAGAGAATAAAATAATGGCATTTGCAGGTAAATGGATGAAGTTGGAGAATATAATGCTAAGTGAAATTAGTCAATCTCAAAAATCCAAGTACCGAATGTTTTCTCTGATATAAGGAGGCTGGTTCACAGAGTTGTTGGAAGGGGGTACATAGGATCAGAGGAACACTAGAATGGTCAACGGAAAGGGAGGGGAGGGAGGGAGTAAGGGGGGGGTTGGAAAAAAATTGGTGATTGAATGAGATGGATATCATTAACCTAAATGCATGATTGAAGATCTGAATGGTACTTATATACTTTGTATACAAGCAGTTGTATGTAAAAAGATACTATACTTGTGCATGATGAATAAGTAAATAAATAATAAAAAAATTAAAAAAAAAATAAATAAATAAATATGTATGTGACGCACCTGTAAATGCACGTGAGGCACCCGCAAAGATAAAGGTATATAACCGGGTGAAAGCGGTCGGAGTCAGGAGAAAAATGAATTCATTCAGTCAGTCATGCAGTCACTCGGTCGGAAGAAGAGTTCGGGTCGGAGAAGAAGAAAAGAATCAGAGCGGCCAGAACGTAGGCAGAGCGGTTACAGAAGAGAAACCAGATAGAAGAAGTAATTCCTGGCCAGAGTCAGGCAGAGGCTCCTGAGGAAGAGAGAAGACAGAAGAAAGAAGAAGGAAGAAAGAAGCTCTAAAAGCTAAGCTCTCTCTCTCTCTCTCTCTCTCTAAAGAAGAAATCTCTCTCTTTCAAGCTCTCTCTCTTTCTAAGCTCTAAGAAGAAAAGCTCTATCTTTCTTTCTCTCTCTCTAAGCTAAGAAGAACAGAAGAAAGAAGAAAGCTCTCTCTAATCTTTCTCTCTAAGCTCTTTCTAAGAAGAAGAAGAAAAGCTCTATCTTTCTTTCTCTCTCTCTAAGCTAAGAAGAACAGAAGAAAGAAGAAAGCTCTCTCTAATCTTTCTCTCTAAGCTCTTTCTAAGAAGAAGAAAAATCTTTCTTTCTCTCTCTAAGCTCTCTCTAAGAAAGTAGAAGTAAAAGTAGTAATAGCTTTACTCTGCCTCCGAGTTTTCCTCCCGCGGCGCCGTGGCTGGCCATGACAGGCAGCTTACATATAAAAGCTTTATTCTTACATCTATTTGTTCTTATAAGCAGAATAACGCATATACATATTTGTTAGCTGCATGTTCAAAATACATAACTTTAAAAGAAAGGTATGTGGGGCTGGGGTTGTGGCTCAGTGGAAGACCACTTGTTAGTATGTGTGAGGCTCCAGGTTCGATTCTCAGCACCACTTATAAATACATAAAATAAAAGTTCATTGACAACTAAAAGTTATTTTTAAAAAGGAGGACATATCTGGGACCGTTTGAAAACTGCCTCTCAGAGAGGAAGGAACAATATGCACCCAGGAAGAAAGTGCTCCATGGATGCCAGAGCACTCCTGGCCAATGGAAAGGCCACACAGGTAGTCTCCCCTGGTTTCTTCGGCCTCTGCTGCCACCTTGTGCCTAAAAGTTGGCACAGAGAAAGGGCAGTTCCCAGAAGGAAGACAGAGATGAGAATAAGGAGTTGCAGACAAGAGATCTTAAAAATGTTGGGGCCTGCGGTTGGGGCTCAGTGGAAGAGCACTTGCCTCGCATGTGTGAGGCACTGGGTTCAATCTTCAGCACACATTTTAAAAAATGAATAAATTTAAGTTAAAAACAAATGGAAAACTTAAAAATATGGAAGGGATCAAAAGAAACCAGACATAAAATACCACATGCTGTAGGATTCCAAATACATGAAGGTAAAGAATAAGCAGACGAAAGCTGTGGTGACAGAAGTCAAATGAGGAGCTCCCTGGCAGGCTGGGGAGATAGTTAAGACAGGAAGAGAGAGCAGGGAGCCCCCTGGGGTGAGGGAAGGCTTCACATCTTAATCTGGGGTGCTTCCTCAAGTATACACATATATACTATGTGACTGGAAACTGGAGATCAGTGCATTCATTCACCTTCAACAATAAAAACAAAAAGAAAATGCCAAAATAGAGGCACACACCTGGAATTCCAGTAGTTCTGGAGGCTGAGACAGAAGGATCACAAATTGGAGGCCAGACTCACCAATTTAGTGAGGAACTAAGCAACTGAGCAAGACACTTTCTCAAACAAACAAAAAAAAAAAAAAAAAAAAAAAAAAAAAAACGGGGCTGGGAATGTGCCTCAGACTTTAAGCAGCCCTGGTTCAATCTCTACTTTGAAAAAAAAAAATACAAGGAAAGAGTTTATGAGAGAGAGGAAGAGGGAAAAAAACTATTGAATTTACACAAAATTCTTACGCAGGTAAAACTTATGTATGGTCAAAATAACCATGGAAAATCCTTATAGCACACATCAAGGCTACATACGTTATTTCAGCTTCATTATTTGATTGATGTCCAAGTTTCCTCCAGAATGTAAATTTCATGGAGCTGTGCATATGTTCCCCAAGCCTGAGATTACTGTGTGTATCATGGCTATCAAATAAATATTTGTTCCATGACTATAACTGCTCACATGGATTGTCCTGATGCTCATCAAGGTGGGAGCACATGCAGGAGCAAAACCTCTCCTCTCGAGAGTGAGTTAGGGCTGACATAAAGCAAGGTCACTCCCTTTTCACATAACCAGTTCTCATTCTGCTTCTCCATTATGTTGTAGATTGGGTCAAGGTGACCTCAACAGGACCAAACAGACAGGGCTGCTCAATTTTAGACTGTTCATCTCCAAAATTGTGGGCTAAATGATATTCTTGTCTTTAAAAAGTACCAAGCCCCAGGTATTTTGTTATAGAAATGGAAACTAATACACTGTCTCCAAACTAGGAAGTAGGCCCTTACCAGACACCACATCTGCCTTGATTTCAGACTTCCCCATCTCCAAAACTGAAGAAATCGATGTTTGTTTTTTACAAGTCAACTAGTTTATGGTCCTTTTGTTAAAGCATCCTGGACAAACTAATGCAACTGGGACTGATCTATTTCCACTATGTGTTAAAAATTCTCTATGTTTCCCTATGCCTTCAATCGAACTTAATAAACCATTAACTTTAGAAGCCACCTAATGATAAGGCCACTTTGGGTGGGCTGAACTAACATTACAAGTCCCAGAGCCCCAGAGATCAGAGGAGACTGAGAAAGTGAGCCAACTTGGGAGAATACTGACAGGTGACACCAGGACCACCAAGAATTATCCAGAGGGATAATTAATTATCCAGCTGTCATCAAAATGAAGGACAGGGTGAAGCTACCTTATTTTAATAGTAAAGTCAAAGTTGTTTCAGAAGACTAGGACTTGGGAAGACCGTGTCAAATAACCATTGACTCTACTCCTATTGATGGAAAACAAACCATTTTGCTCTGTGAACATATAGGTAGGCCACATGCAGAGCAGGGCAGTCTAGGCACACCCTGTTTCACAAATGCTGATTTGGCTGTGCCTGCCCTCTCCCATCACTCCTGGGAAGACATCCTCAACTACCTAACTCTTCTCTCTAATCTTCTCCTTAAATCTCCTTGGCTGTGTAGCAATTAGCAGGTCTGGTGGTACAGGTCCCTCCAGGCCTGGCGGCTGCACTCTCAATCAACAGCTTAATGCCAGCCAAAGAGTGTGGGAAGCCCTGATGATTTACTGAATTTATTATTTCCACCAATATGTATAAACAGGCCAAAGTACTTAAAAAAAAAAAAAAAAAGGCCAGGAGTAAAACTACAATTCCTGGTCCCTGGCCGCCTGGGCCCAGAGTAGCAGCTCCCTGCTGCTGCATGCAGGGCCAGACCTGGGGAAGGGCTTCCTCCATTATCGGGAAGAGTGCGACCTGCCCATTTGCGACCAGAGCAAGAGGTAGACTCCCGCCTGCTGGAAGGAGAGACCCAGCCGCCACTGTCCCTGGCCTCCTGGACCCAGAGTAGCAGCTCCCTGCTGCTGCATGAAGGGCCAGACCTGGGGAAGGGCTTCCTCCATTATCGGGAAGAGTGCGACCTGCCCATTTGCGACCAGAGCAAGAGGTAGACACCCACCCTCTGGAAGGAGAGACCCAGCCACCAGTTTGCCTGGTCTTCGGGGCCCAGAACAGCATCTCCCTGCTGCTGCATGCAGGGCCAGACCTGGCAAAGTGCTTCCTCCACTCCCTGGGGGAGTGCGACCTGCCCAGCTGCAACCAGAGCAAGAGGTAGGCACCTGCCCGCTGGAAGGAGAGAACCCGCCGCCAGTTTGCCTGGCCTCCAAGGCCCATAGTAGCATCTCCCTACTGCTGTAAGCAGGGCCCAGCCTGAGGATAAGCCCCTTCCACTATTCCACTGTGCCACTCTGCAACGGACCAAAGGTGCAGCCTTGACTCCACTAACAGGGTTGCTGACTGTACATGATCTGGGTCAGGTGGCTTAAACTGGAAGGGAAAAAAGAAGGGCTTCCAAGGGTCCATTTTGTTTGAGACTTATTCTTGGGTTCAACGTTTTTGTTTTTATTTGCTTGTTTGTTTGTTTTGTTGTTTCTTGGGAGTTTTTTGTTTGTTTTTGTTTTGATTGACAGTGTGTTTGTGTGCTTCTGCTCCTCTTTTCTTTCTTTTCTTCCTTCTCACTTTTATATTTTTTCTTCTTCCTACATCTTCCCTATTTACACCCTGCCATTGCATTCTCAACAGAGGCAAAAACAAGTTATACGCACAAATTGAGATTTCTAGAACGTGTACAATTGAAATATATAGCAAAGTGGTGTTATATATGGTTTATTCTCTATTTTCTAGACTTATTCTCTCTCTCCTCTCTCTTACACTAATTACTATTCCTTGGTTATTTTTTTTTCTCTTCTTTTTTTTTTTCTTTTCCATCTTTCTTTATTTCTCCTCTCAACCGCTGCATAAGTTAGGTTTATATGTAAATCGGTCTTTCCATCTATTCATTCACTCCATTCTCTTTCCTCTCTCATCGGCTGATACTAAACCACTTCCATAGAACTCTCTTTTCATACTTTCTAAGAAAGAACAAGTCAATACACTCACTTCCTTCTCCCTAAACATATTACCTCTCTGTCCATTACTTGAAACTTTAAAACCCCATCAGAAGCATACAGAGTAAATTGGAAACAACATCTGGGTTAACTAAATCTGTACATTGTGATCAAACTGGGATTCTCTGAATAGAAAGTGTTTGATTTTAAAGTGTAAAGGAAATATAAGGGGATCTGATAGCATTGTACTACAGGAGCAACATAAGGTTTTAAGGTAAAATCAAAGTAGACAAGGTCCCACAGTGCAGGTAGAATAGACGCACAAGCAATATGAAGAAACAAGGGAAGAAAGTGACACAAACAAATCAATATACTTCCTCAGTAGATTCCATACCATGCACAGTTGGTGCAATGCCAGAGATGGAATTCAGAAATTACATATTCCAAATGTTAGCGGAACTTAAGAATGAACTCAAAAATGAGATGAGGGAGCAAATACAGGAGGTGAAAGATCATTTTGACAAAGAACTCCATAAACAAATACAGGAAGTAAAAGATTACTTCAATAGGGAGATAGAAGCTCTAAAGAGAAACCAAACAGAAATTCCAGAAATGAAAGAAGCAATAAATCAAAATAAAAGCTCAATCGAAAGTATCACCAACAGAGTAGATCACTTGGAAGAAAGAACCTCAGACAATGAAGACAAAATATATATCCTAGAGAAAAAATCTAGATTACACAGCAAAAATGGTAAGAAACCAAGAACAGAACATTCAAGAATTATGGGACAACATAAAAAGACCAAACATAAGAGTGATTGGGGTAGAGGAGGGGGCAGAGTTTCAAGCCAAAGGAATGAGTAATTTATTTAATGAAATAATTACAGAAAATTTTCCAAACTTGAGGAATGAAGGAGAAAACCAAGTTCAAGAGGCCTACCGAACACCAAACATACAAAATCACAACAGATCCACACCAAGACACATTATAATGAAAATGCCTAATATACTGAGCAAGGAGAGAATATTAAAAGCCACAAGAGAAAGGAAGCAGATTACATATAGGGGGAAACCAATCAGACTTTGTTCAGATTTTTCTACCCAGACCTTAAAAGCAAGAAGATCCTGGAATAGCATATTTCAAGCTCTGAAGGAAAAGGGATGTCAACCAAGAATCTTATATCCAGCAAAATTGAGCTTTAGATTTGAAGATGAAATAAAAACCTTCCACGACAAGCAAAAGTTAAAAGATTTCACATCTCGAAAGCCAGCACTTCTGAACATCCTGGGCAAAATTTTCATGAAGAAGAAGAGAAAAATAACAATGAAAATCAACAAAGGGAGATATTAAACTAAGGGAAATACCAATCAGAAGAGAAACCTAATCAAGCTAAAGATCATGATACAAATAAAAATGGATGGGAATAAAAATCACATCTCAATAATAACCCTGAATGTTAACGGCCTAAACTCGCCATTAAAAAGACACAGATTATCTGAATGGATTAAAAGAAATGACCCAACAATCTGCTGTCTCCAAAAAACACACCTCATAGAAAAAGACATCAATAGACTAAAGGTAAAAGGCTGGGAAAAGTCTTATCACTCACATGGCCTGCGGAAGCAAGCAGGGGTTTCCATTCTCATTTCAAATAAGGTAGACTTCAAGCCAAAGTTAATCAAAAGGGACAAAGATGGATATTTCTTACTACTTAAGGGAACCATTCATCAAGAGGATATAACAATCATAAATCTATATGCCCCAAATAATGGAGCACCTACATTCATCAAACAAACGCTTCTCAAGTTCAAGAGTAAAATTGACCACAACACAGTTATTCTAGGGGATTTCAACACACCTCTCTCACCAATGGATAGATCATCCAAACAAAAACTAAACAAAGAAACATTAGGCCTCCTTAAAACAATTAATAACTTAGATCTAACGGACATATATAGAATATTTCATCCCTCAGTAAATGAATACACTTTTTTCTCAGCAGCACATGGCTCCTTCTCCAAAATAGATCCTATATTATGTCACAAGGCAAATCTCAGCAAATATAAAAAAATAGAAAATACTACCCTGCATGCTATCAGACCATAAAGGGATGAAATTGGAAATCAACGACAAAACAAGGAATAAGAAAAACTACTCCAACAACTGGAAGCTAAGCAACATGCTACTGAATGAACAAGGGGTTGAAGAAGACATCAAAGAGGAGATTAAAAAATTCCTAGAGGTAAATGAGAACACAGATACATCGTATAGAAATCTCTGGGACACTATGAAGGCAGTAGTAAGAGGAAAATTCATTGCACTGAGTTCATTCTTTAAAAGGAAAAAAAACCAACAAATAAATGACTTAACATCACACCTCAAAGCATTAGAAAAAGAAGAACAGACCAACACCAAGAGCAGTAGAAGATAGGAAATAATTAAAATCAGAGCAGAAATTAATGAAATTGAGACTAAGGAAACCATTCAAAGAATTGACAAAATTAAAAGTTGGTTCTTTGAAAAAATAAACAAAATTGACAGACCCTTAGCAATGCTAACGAAAAGAAGAAGAGAAAAAACTCAAATCACTAACATTTGTGATGAAAAAGGGAATATCACAACAAACACCTCAGATATACAGAAAATAATTAGAAATTACTTTGAAAACTTGTACTCTAATAAAACAGAAAATGCTGAATGCATTGACAGATTTCTAGAGTCATATGATTTGCCTAAACTGGATCTGGAGGCTATACACAATTTAAACAGATCGATTACAAGCAAAGAAATAGAAGATGTCATCAAAAAGCTACCAACGAGGAAAAGTCCAGGACCTGATGGGTTTACAGCAGAGTTCTACAAGACTTTCAAAGAAGAACTAATACCAATGCTCTTCAAACTATTTCAAGAAATAGAAAAAGAGGGAGCTCTTCCAGACTCTTTCTATGAGGCCAATATTACATTAATTCCAAAGCCAGGCAAAGACACATCCAAAAAAGAAAACTTTAGGCCAATATCTTTAATGAATATAGATGCAAAAATCCTCAACAAAATTCTGGCAAATCGGATACAAAAACATATCAAAAAGATAGTGCACCATGATCAAGTGGGGTTTATTCCAGGGATGCAAGGCTGGTTCAACATTCGGAAATCAATAAACATAATACATCACATCAATAGACTTAAAGATAAAAATCATATGATTATCTCAATAGATGCAGAAAAAGCATTTGACAAAATACAGCACCCCTTTATGTTAAAAACAATGGAAAAACTAGGAATATCAGGGACATATCTCAACATTATAAAAGCTATTTATGCAAGGCCCAGAGCTAACATTATCTTCAATGGAGAAAAATTGAAAGCATTCCCTCTAAAAACTGGAACAAGACAGGGATGCCCCCTCTCACCACTACTATTTAACATAGTACTGGAAACTCTGGCAAGAGCAATTAGACAGACGAAAGAAATTAAAGGGATCCAGATAGGAACAGGAGAGCTCAAATTAGCACTATTTGCTGATGACATGATAATCTACCTAGAAGACCCAAAAAACTCTACCAGAAAACTTTTACAACTAGTAAATGAATTTGGCAAAGTAGCAGGATACAAAATCAATACCCATAAGTCAAAGGCATTTTTGTACATCAGTGACAAAGCCTCTGAAAGGGAAATGATGAAAACTATGCCATTTACAATAGCATCAAAAAAAAAAATAAAATACCTGGGAATCAACTTAACGAAAGAGGTGAAAGATCTCTATAAGGAAAATTATAGAACACTAAAGAAAGAAATCATAGAAGAACTCAGAAGATGGAAAGACCTACCTTGCTCTTGGATAGGTAGAATCAATATTGTCAAAATGTCCATACTACCAAAAACATTATACAAATTTAATGCAATTCCAATCAAAATCCCAATGTCATTCTTCAAAGAAATAGAAAAAGCAGTCATGAAATTCATCTGGAGAAATAAGAGACCCAGGATAGCCAAAGCAATCCTGAGCAAGAAAAGTGAAGCAGGGGGCATCACCATACCGGACTTTAAATTATACTATAGAGCAATAGTAACAAAAACAGCATGGTATTGGCACCAAAACAGACTGGTGGACCAATGGTACAGAATTGAGGACACAGAGACTAATACATATAATTTCAGCTATCTTATATTAGACAAAAGTGCCAAAAATGTACAGTGGAGAAAGGATAGCCTCTTCAACAAATGGTGCTGGGAAAAATGGAAATCCATATGCAACAAAATGAAATTAAACCCTTGTCTCTCACCATGCACAAAATTCAATTCAAAGTGGATCAAGGACCTAGGAATTAGACCAGAGACAATACGCCTAATAGAAGAAAAAGTAAGCTCCAATTTCCAACATGTCGGATTAGGCCCCAAGTTCCTTAATAAGAATCCTGTAGCACAAGAACTATTACCAAGAATTAATGAATGGGATAGATTTAAACTGAAAAGCTTCTTCTCAGCAAAAGAAACAATCAGTGAGGTGAATAGAGAGCCAACTAATTGGGAACAAATATTTAATACATGCACATCAGATAGAGCACTAATTTCTAGAATGTATATAGAACTAAAAAAACTTAACACCAAAAAAGCAAATAACCCAATCAATAAATGGGCTAAGGAATTGAAAAGACACTTCTCAGAAGAAGATACACGATTAATCAACAAATACATGAAAAAATGCTCAACATCACTGGCAATTAGAGAAATGCAAATCAAAACTACTCTAAGATTTCATTTCACTCCAGTCAGAATGGCAGCTATCAAGAACACAAACAACAATAAATGTTGGAGAGGATGTGGGGAAAAAGGCACACTCATACATTGCTGGTGGGACTGCAAAATGGTGCAACCGCTATGGAAAGCAGTATGGAGATTTCTTGGGAAAATGGGAATGGAACCACCCTATGACCCAGCCATCCCACTCCTGGGTCTATTCCCAAAAGACTTAAAAACAGCATATTACAGTGACACAGCCACTTCAGTGATTATAGCAGCACAATTCACAATAGCTAGGTTATGGAACCAACCTAGATGCCCCTCAGTAGATGAGTGGATAAAGAAAATATGGTATATATAGAAAATGGAATTTTACTCAGCAATAAGAGAGAATAAAATAATGGCATTTGCAGGTAAATGGATGATGTTGGAGAATATAATGCTAAGTGAAATTAGTCAATCTCAAAAATCCAAGTGCCGAATGTTTTCTCTGATATAAGGAGGCTGGTTCACAGTGTTGTTGGAAGGGGGTACATAGGATCAGAAGAACACTAGAATGGTCAACGGAAAGGGAGGGGAGGGAGGGAGTAAGGGGGGGGTTGGAAAAAAAATTGGTGGTTGAATGAGATGGATATCATTATCCTAAATGCATGATTGAAGATCTGAATGGTACTTATATACTTTGTATACAAGCAGTTGTATGTAAAAAGATACTATACTTGTGCATGATGAATAAGTAAATAAATAATAAAAAAAATTAAAAAAAAAAAACTACAATTCCTGGGATGCTTTAAGCTGAAATAAAATGATTGGTGGAGAGTTTTAAGGTAATGCTCTGCTAAACATGCAATATTGTAAGGTCAGATTTCATTCTGCTATCAGCTCTTGTGTCTTATGGTCTGACACTGTGTGATTTCATCTCTTACTATTTTCCATCATTAAACTAGATAAAATGTCACTTCCTCATTGTCCTCATACTTAATGAAATTACTTCATTTTGGTTTTGTTCTTTAAATCACTTATTTTAGGGAGGGATCTATTTTTATTCTTATGTACATTCTGTTACTGACATATAGATAATGAGCTCTGAGAAATGTACACACTTTTGTAGCTATTATTCTAATCAAGACACAGAACATCTTCATTATCCCAGAAAGTTACCTTGCGTCCCTTTACCAGTTACTCCAAAACGCCCTGACCTGTTGTGAGATAACCACTGTTTTAATTCAAAGGTTGTTTTGCCTGTCCTTGGATTTTGTATAAATAGAAGCATATTGTATGTAGTCTTTGGTGTCTCATTCTTTCAAATAATGAGTTGTTAACATTCATCGATGTGAGTTTTTCATTTTTACTGCTTAGTTGTATTCCATTATAGAAATGTACCACAGTCTGTATATTCACTCCACTATTGATGGATATTTAGATATTAAAGTTGTTTCCAGCTTAAAGCTATTGTGAATAAATCTGCTATAAAGATTCTTGTGTAAAAAAAAAAAAAAAAAAAAAAAAATAAAAACCTCTCCTCTCATGGCCAAGAAGTGAAAGACACAAACAGAAAAGGGTCCTAAAATCTCCTTCAAGGATACACCCACAATAACCTAAAAACCCCTGTTAGACCCCAGTTTCTAAATGCTCCACGACCTCCCATTGGCACTAAGCTGAAGCCAACCTTTAAATGTGGGGGACATTTAACACGCAAAATACAGTAGCATGGTACTACTCCATTATTTCCTGGTACTATGACCAGAGAGATCCACCGCTATTGTCCCTCAGAAAAATGACACATCACTTAATAGAGCAAGCAAAATCCCCACAATATACTCAACACTGAGCCCAGTCAGATCATCCTTTGTAACACTTCCTAGTGTGCACCAGGGTAAAATGCCAAAGTCAGGTCAAAGGAGCCATCTTCAGGGGGAATGAGAAGGAGCGGACCAGGGACCCAACTTTCTGCTGCCCTTGCTCCTTCAGAGGTAAGTTGATAAAGAAACAGGGGGGCTGTGTGCCCTTCCTCATAGTGCTCAGCTCAGAGAAGCTTTCATAAGTATCCTGCTGGTACTGGAGAGGATGATTACATGGATAATAGTCTTGGTCATAATAGGATTATTAGAGGCTCCCTCCAACCCTACTGGAAAGGCCATGTGGCTAGTCAAAGGTACAAGAGTAGAGGAAACAAAGAAGGAAAGAATAAAGGATCCAGTGGAAGCGAAAGATTAATGAACTCCCTCAGAACCAAGGAGGAGACATCTGGTCTGAGCCTAACCCAAGAGACTCGGGTTTTTCTCCAGAGCTTTGTGTGGTGGGAGGATACATAGGAGGTCCCAAAGAAGGAAAACAAAAGCCATTAGGAGAGAATGACTCTTGAGAACAGGAACTAACTCTCCCAAACATCCCTTGACCTGTCTGAGAGTCCCTCTCCCTCTGGCTAAAGTACATCCATCAGATGTCCTCCTCCCTGAGGCAGAGAAAGAGGCAGAAAGATGAGTGGAAAAGGTGATGGATAAAAAGCAAAGGTTCATACAGAGAAGAAAACATTAGCCAAGGACTTTGTGATGAAGTTAAAACTGGAAGAAACTCAGCTGTGTGGAAGACCAACATAAAGGAATGAGAAGGGGGTCCACGGTTATAAGATGAGAAGCTTCCAAGTTAGAATAGAGGATCTGAATTCCAGACCTGTGGGGATGAGCCAGAAAAGTCTGTTGCCCTCTTTACTCTTCTTGTCAATTCTGTAGGGGAAAAAATATATGGTATGTTGCAATGTACATTTCAATGTTTCATATTTTCAAATTAATTAAAAGGCATTTTATAATGTGTTCATCTTAAAAATTACCAATATAAAAATGATCTACTTACAACTAATATAAAAGTTTTTATGAAATGGATCTATTGAAAGCTAGAAAATACTTTACAGTTTTTGTAGTCATAAATATCTTTCTTACTAAGCAAGAATACTGACCAACTTACATCACATGCATTTGTGAATATGTGACAATGACTCCCACTATTATGTACAATTATAATGAACCAATGAAAATGAGAAAAAATTATATATGTATATGTATTTCATTCCTCAGACAAACCACATTCACTCATTCAGATTTTTTTTATTCTTTTTCCCTCGAGTTTTATTGAATGGTAGTACTGAACCATATACTACACCAGTTGGGGCAATAAATCTTTTATAAATCTATTCTGATACTAAAATAGTTAATAAATAATACTGTGAGAAAAGTATAGAAATCAAATAACTTATTTAATTAATTAATCAGCATTACAATTGGTACTATTATAGGCTGATTCACAGAGTATTTTAAGGAACAGGATGCTTATTGTGCACCAAGAAATACAATTTAAATTAAAGATGCTATGATCAAGCAATCCCACGACTATTAATATCTCCAAGGAAAAGAACTCAGTGTGGCAAAGAGATATCTGCACTCCCATGTTCATTGAGGTACTATTCACAATTGTCAAGGCACCCATCAACATATGTGTCCATGGATGGATGAATAAAGAAAATATATGTACACACACACGAACACAAACACACACACATACATACGGGTGATACATAAACTTTGTATTAGCCTATTAATTCTCCAGTGTGACATTAAAAGGACATAAAACACAACTCTTTAAACTTATTATGTTTTAAATAATTTTCCTTGACAATATAAAGAATGGAAGCCATGAATAACATTAAGGTAGTACTAAGATAGGAACAAACCATGACAAGAACAACCAGAGACTGAGTAGAACTGCTCCAACAAGGACCTACAGCAGCCATTCTATGTGTTCAGTGAAGCAGAGCTGGCCTGTGGGGTTAAGTTCACACCCCCTTATGAAATGTGGGGGGCATTGCAGAACCTGGGCCTATAGAGAAGCACCAAGAGGCTTTTGGAGAAGTGAGCTCTGCTGTAAAACAAAGAGGATAGGATTTCAAGGATCTACACCATGGATGTGGATGTAATAAATGTACCCAGGGGAAAAAGTCTTCCTTCTGTATAATCAAACGTTCCCTTATAACAAAATTAAAAATCTCAGAAAAACACTTTGAAACCTTGATCAGTATAACTTTCCAAGAGAAACTCATTGCAATATGTATACCTAGGTCACTTCTAAATCAGTGCAATGTTAACAAAGCTTTACCAATAGTGAGGACATTAAGCACTCTCACTGGAATAAGGCAGAAAGATTATTTAAGAAAGATCATTTCTATTTTGTATGGATAAAATCATGTTATCTGCATACCATCCATTCTCTTTCAAAAGAAGTGTGCCTGTAGCTCATTCAAAAATAATGTAGTTCATCAATGTGCAGGCTAAATGGAAAGGAGGATATTACAAGTAATATTGTTCTGTTGTTTTTAAAACTTTATATGGTAAAACTGCAGCAAAAATAGCATCTCATTCTAATACAAATATATATACTACTAAGGTCATGTTCTCAGGAAGATGTAAGTAGTCATTGGCTCCTCAACTGTTCATTGTAGTGTATCTTAACTCCAACCAGAGCTTCTCTGGTTTCAGTCATTTATCAAAGCTAAAATCATACTATAAAGATACATGAAGAGGGCTGGGGATATAGCTCAGTTGGTATATGTTGTCGTGTGCAGCAACAATATCGCAAGAAAGAAATCGGAGGCAGACTGGGAATGAGTGGTTCCTTTATTATTCCTTCTTCTTCCTTCCCTTCTCTATCTTCTGTCCTCTGATTCCGCCCCTGTTCCTCTCTACCATCTGTTTAAATACTCTTTACCCATCACAGGTGCATTAGTTCTCTTAACAGGCATACACGTGCCTCACAAGCCCGACCTACAGGTGCAGCACGCAGTGCCCACAAGCTACTACAAAAGTCAGGTGTAAGTTGTAGTAAACAAAGCCTTGCTTTTGAAAACAAGTAAGTGCCACCTCTTGGCTCTCAGCCAGCCGCCATCTCAGAGCTACTTTCTCATCAAAGGCTCTTACATTTTCTCCTTTTTGTTTTAAAAGAGGGATAGCATAAATGGATGGGTGATGACCCTCACCACATAAGGATCGACTGTGCATGTCTTAGGCGTCTGCATGTGCAACCGACATTGGATAATCAAGGCTGTAGATAGAGTGCCCTTGACTCCTGTCTTAGGTTGATATGTTGGTCACATGAGACTTTCCCGTCTTTGACTACCAGCCGTCCAATTGAGCCAACCAAACATGAGGAGATGATCCAGTCTGTAAGGTGGCTAGCGCATTTCCAATTACAATTTTATCTTTGCTCTGACGAGCATGTATTTTACATAAGCAATAGAATGACAATTCAATGAGAAAAAGAAATAGTAAACAAAGTCCCAAAATACCTGCCCATTTTTGGCCCCAAGATACAATATTTTTAAAGAAGTACATCACATCACTAAAGGATGGCACAGACACTCTTGTAGAATGACTAAAACTATTTGAGCTCTTAAGGTTACTAAGGTTAAGAAAAGGGATACCCATAAGGCATTGTCCTGTGTAATGTCCTAAACATCCTATGGTAGAAAGATCTGCCAAAATGTCCACTTGCTCTTGGAGAAGATCAACACGTTGATTGAGAAGAACAATTCCAAAATGTAGATGCTGATTTAGGAGGCCCCGTGCATGTAGAGCAGAGGCCACACAGCTGGTGAGGTTGTTTAATGCTTGAGCAGTAGGGATGCTTGTAGCGATTGCGACCGCTGCAGCTGTAGCAGCAGAAGCCGTCTCTTTTATGTCTAGACAATGCCACTGGCAAGTCTTCAGGGTCCGCTAAGACTGGCATAGGGATGTACCTAGGAACTTGAGCAACAATCATTAGAGGAAAGGCAGTGCCATTCCAGCACTGAGTCAAGAAACAAGTTGTAGGAGTGCAATTCAAACTATCATTAAAAATAGAACTATTACTATGAATATGAATGGTGGGGCTACTCAAACAGGGGTAGGTTGGAAGGTCATATTGATAGTTAGAACTACCGAGACATTGGTTTCCTTGTATTTTAATCAGGATCTATCACTCCTGGAGTAACTTGAAGTCCGGATAAGCCAATTGAACTTCGCCCCATGATAAGTCCCACAGTCCCTAAGGGAAGAGGTACCCTGACTCTCGTGGGAATCAGTTGAACCCCCATCTCAGGTGTTAGCACTATTCAGGTGGTGGAACAGAGGTCCAGTTCTGCACTTCCTTTTGTCCCCCTGACAAGGGAGTTAATGGGTAAAAGGGATTGTGTCGAGGAATCAATTGGATACGTGTTTGAGGATACTCCTTCTCTAATGCCCTGTACATTTGTGGGCCCGAGGCATTGGCCCTGTGCCCCGTTTTTTGAATTGCCAGACAAAATGTTACCATTAATATCAGTTTGGGATCTGCATTCATTAGCCCAATAGTTACCTTTTCTACACCTGGGGCAGTGGCCTGGGGCACGAGACGAGCTTGGTTTTTTTTTTTTGTTTTTTTTTTTTAATATTTATTTATTTACTTTAGTTGTACACAATGCAATGAATTTATGTTTACGTGGTGCTGAAGATCGAACCTGGGATGTGCACGTGCGAGGTGAGTGCTCTGCTGCTGAGCCCCAACCCCAGCCTGAGCTTGGTTTTATTTCTGTTGTCACTTGCCTTCTTTGGGGACATTGTTTTTTAAAATGACCTGGTTGACTACACTGATAATAACTTTTAGATTGAGCCCCTCTTGAAAAATTAAGAGGAAAAGCACCTCTCATGGCTGCTGCGATTACACTACCTGTAATAAATGCATCATTTATGTCCCTGCAAAGCTTTATATAAACAGAAAGGTCCTTTTTAGATTTCCAAGGTCTGATAGCGTCTTGACAATATTTGTTGGCATTTGCATATGCCAGCTGAACAACTAATGGCATGCTTGATCTTAACAGGGCCAAAAACTTTACTTGCTGTCTGTAAAAGACGATCAATAAATTCAGCATATGGCTCATTGGATCCCTGAATTACTTTAGACAAGCTACTCTGTAAGTTGCCAGTTCCTTGCAATGTTTTCCAAGCCCTAACATCTTCAGCGTATATTTGAGCGTAACCTCCAGGATCGAACTGAGTTCGAACCTGTAAATCAGCATATTGCCCTTCTCCAGTTAACATGTCTACGTTAAGACCTGGAAATCCTGCAGCCTCATTTCTTCGAGTGGCTTCAACATAGAGCTCTTGGAATTGAAACCTCCAAACTAAGTATTGTCCCCTGCTCAATTCTGCCTTACATAAGCCTTTCCAACTTAATTCTTCCTCACTAATATTACCCTCACTAGCTCTAACTGACTCCCTTTCTTGTACCTGTCCCAAAGCTTCGGCACTTTCAGTAACACTTTCCTGGACCTTAGGTCTAGTTGAGAACAGGCATTCCCTAACTAAATGCCACATTGGAAATGTCCCTTTTGGAAGGGGAAATCCTTGTTTTACTGCTGCTATTAGATCTTGCTTATGAAGTTCCCATTGTGGTATGGTAAATAGCCCTATCACTAAAAGCCATGGGCTTACTTTCATTATCATTTGGACATATTTCTGCGCAGTACTCAATTTTACTGCTGTTCCATTTTCTTCTTTATTTTCTTCTTCCCTAACTATCTTTAACAAACCTCTAATAACCTTAACCTTCTGGTTCCTTGAAATTTCCGAACCCATTTTCCCTTGCCCTTAACCGCTCTGGTCAGAGACTCCCGCGAGGTTCCTCAGTTTACCTGCTGTGCCAATGAGCTCCCCGTACAGGCCACCACTTGTTGCCATCTGCAGCAACAATACCGCAGGAAAGAAATTGGAGGCAGACTGGGAATGAGTGGTTCCTTTATTATTCCTTCTTATTCTTCCTTCCCTTCTCTATCTTCTGTCCTCTGATTCCGCCCCTGTTCCTCTCTACCATCTGTTTAAATACTCTTTACCCATCACAGGTGCATTAGTTCTCTTAACAGGCATACACGTGCCTCACAAGCCCGACCTACAGGTGCAGCACACAGTGCCCACGAGCTACTACAAAAGTCAGGTGTAAGTTGCAGTAAACAAAGCCTTGCTTTTGAAAACAAGTAAGCGCCACCTCTTGGCTCTCAGCCAGCCGCCATCTCAGAGCTACTTCCTCATCAAAGGCTGTTACGGGTATAATGCTTGCCTTGCATGCATAGGCCCTGGGTTCAAGCCCCAGCGCACGCGCACACGCGCGCACACACACACACACACACACACACACACACAAACCAAGATACATGAAAAAACAGAGCAAGTGGAAACCAAGCTTAATGATGGCTTTGTTCATGTGTCAATTCAGTTGCCCTCAATTTTGTATTTCTGTTGGATCAAAAAAACCCATGTTGCCACTTGGTACCCTAAGGAACCAACATATATTCCAAGTAGCAAAAGGAAAGTCAAGAAGAAATACAAATCAAGCATTAATACAGTGACAATGATATGGCCAAGCAATCTGAGAAACATGATCTAGCATTAATGTAATCACATTCTAAATTAGACTATATGAATCTGAAGTAGACTGAGAGGGAGATGAGGGCACAACAATTGTGGAGTGAGAAGACTAACACTAAAACCACCATCCTCCTCCTTCTCATCTTCTTCCTCTGTTCCTGAGACTCCTTCCATCAAACTGACAAGTAATATATTCACATATAGAAAATACTTAAAATTCACAAAAAAAATGAAAACTGTTATATAACATTATTGTTGGAGTTAACCATTTTAGTAAATTTATAAATGCCTCGATTACTCTTTATGACATGCAGTGATCAACTCAGTGACCTCTGTTAAAAGATACCATGTTGGTTTGATGCTTTTATCAAAGTCCAGAAACCACACAAATCATTTGAACAAGGAAAACTTAATATACACTTATTCATGCCTGAGGCTCCAGGTTTAACCCCCAGCACTGAAAAAAAAAAAATAATTAGCTAGTAAAAGGTGGCAAACTACTTAAAGAAGCAAAAGAAGGCTCCAAAGAATACAATAATGGCATATATAGCAAGCGAGCAGATACTAACTCTTGGAATGAGGCAGAATAGCCAAAAAAGGAAGAAATATATGATAGGGTCCCCAGTGAGACTGTGGGACAGAGCTCATTGGGTACTATAAAACCATGGCCCACTGGAAGGTTGAAAGGGATCTGTAATGCTCCAACTGAACAGGTGTCCTCGTTCATAACACCCCCAAGAACACTTCTGACATGAAATGTATGGGGTTTTCAACACCAAGTTACTCTCCAATTCTCTGCACATATCTGGGTGTCTTATAATTCAATTAAAGAATTAGCAGGTTAAGAGGACTCCACAGACTTGCAAGTAGGCCCCACATAAAAATCACAAGATGGCTCTTCAAATTACCCACCTGTTTCTGAAATTCTTGTCACTGTAAAAAGGTCCAATGATGACTCTTCAGTGGAGAGGAAACCTCTTTCAGACCCTTACACAAACCACAGAAAGGAACTCAAGGATGTGTTGGGCTTTAGCAAAGAGAGGAAGAGCATCATTAGAAAGTGAAAAGTGAATACAGGAACACTCAGAGAATAACGTGGGCAATTTCCAGAGCAAGAAGAGACACACCATCAGGGATTAAGGTCAGTTTTTTTATTAGGGTGCAAAGGTATAATATATAATCCAAAGGGAAAGGACTTCCCTTGGAGATTGGAAATATTCAACAAGAAGGTTTCCCAGTAGGGAATCTGGTCTAGTAGTTTGTTTTCAGCTGATTAATCAGGTAGTTGATCAAATCAAATGTTAGCCCCAGCTTCATGAAGATAGTAGTGTCTTTCTATTGAAATCTTGTTACTGCTTTGTTGCATTCCAGAAAATTTACATGGAACTGGAAAGTTATGAAGTAATTTATGGAATTGTTTGGTGCATTTTTACATTTTGTCTCTTTCTCTCCCTTAAGCTTCTTAGTCCAGGTCAGGAGCATTCACAAGTTATTGTTCCACATCCCAACAGGCACATTTCTTCTTTACAGACTTAGTTTCCTTAGTATCCCTAAATTTCAATCTCATTCCCAAGGTCCATTCTTCATTCCCAAGGCCCAACCTCAAATTGGATGATTTTCTAGAGTCATTTTCTAGAATGGCTAACAAAACCAAGAGAAACAACTTTGTTCACTAACCAATTTATTATAAAAGATCTTGTAAAGGATGCAGTAAATAGCCAGATGAACATGTACATAGAGTGGGGCCCAGAAAAGTCTCCAGCACAGGAGGATCTGTCCACATGCTAGAGTCCTGAGAGGCACCACCCTGACACATGGATTCATTGTTGTTCATCAACTCAGAAGATCTCTCAACGTTTTTATGGAGGTTTCTCTGTGTAATTATGATTGATTAAATCATTGACTGTGGAGGGAAAAAAGATGGCGGACAGCAGAGAAGCACGCTCGGGAGACTGGCAATAAAACAGGCTTATCGGGAAGACTGAACGCATTCTTAGCAACATTCCCGCAACTGGAAGGGAGCTGAGACATCCGCGCACATACGGACGGTGAAAATACAAGAAACTCCACACTGCTGACACATGGAGTCCAGTGCCAGCGGCCCACAGGCCGAACCAGCATTAATGGCGCAGCTGCTGTGGTAGCATTGCAGTACAGGAAGTGCAGACCACAGCAAAAAACAGCGCAGAATAAAAAGAGAGCCAGACGCGAGCAGTGGCCTCACAGACTTCTTTCGCATAAAGTGCCGAATGGGACCTGCACACATCAGAGTGACACACAGGACCAGGATACTGCTGTCAGGACCGGGGAAGGTGCACCATTTTGGAGAAGGGCTGTGGCTGACCTGGACAAAGAAAAGGAGAAGAAAAACAGTTGCAGGCATCCAAGGAACGATCCAGAGCCCGGAGAACAGCAAACACCTGGTGAGACGTGCACAGGCAGCCCAAAGGAAAGGGCCTGCCTGAGGCCAGTGCAGCAACCACAAGAGCTATAACCGGGGGCGGGCGTGGGGAATGCATGCCTTTTTGATGAACGCTTTCTTGATGCTATTCACGTACTGACACCCCCCACCCCCCAGCCATTATTCCTCTGTGCCAATCTGCTGCTGGCCAAAGCTGCAGACTAGACTCTACTGTGACTGTCTGGGCGCGGTCCAAGTCAACTGGCTTAAACTCCGACTCTGGTTTTTTGTTTGTTTGTTTGTTTGTTTTTGTTTATTTGTTTTTGTTTTTGTTCTGTTTGATAGTGGGATTATTTGTGTGTCTGTGTTCCTCTTTCCTTTCTTCCTTCTCACTTTAGTCTCTTCTGCCCTCATCTTTATCTACTTACACCATGTCATTGTGTACTCATCAGAGGTGAAAACAAAGTATACGCAGAAATTGGGACTTCTAGGCCTGGGGCAATTGAAATATACAGAAAAGCGGTGTTATATATAGTTTACTCTCTATTTTTCTTGACTCAGTTTCTCTCTCCTCTCTCTTACAATAATTCTTAATTCTTTATTATCTCGCATTGTTCCTTTTTATTTTTTCTTTTCCATCTTCCTTTATCTTTCTTCTCTCAAAGGCTAAATAAGTTGGGTTTATATACAAATCATCTTTCCTCTAAATTGCTCACTCCATTCTCTTTTCTCTCCTGTCTGCTGATATTAAACCACTTCTATAGAATTCTACTGTTATACTTCCTAAGAAAGAACATCTCAGTAATCTCACTTGCTTCTTCCTAAACATATCATCTCTGTATCCAATACTGAAACTGTAAACCCCAACGCAAGCATACAGAGTAAATAGGAAACAATATCTGGGTTAACTAAATCTGTACATTGTGATCAAACTGGGATTTGCTGTAAAGAAAGTGTTAGAGCTTAAATTGTAAAGTATTTATAAGGGGACCTGACAGCATTGTACCACAGGAGAAACATAAGGCTATCAGGTGAAATGGAAATAGGCAAGGTCCCACAGTACTAGGAGAATAGACACACAAGCATTATGAAGACGCAAGGGAAGAAAGTGGCTGAAACCAACCAACAGGCCCCCTCAATTGATTCCATGGCAAGCACAGTTGGTCAAATACCAGAGATGGAATTTAGAAATTACATATTCCAAATGTTTATGGATCTTAAGATTGAAATAAAAAATGAGATGAGAGAGCAAGTAGAGGTGGTAAAAGAGCATTTGACAAAGAACTCCAAAAACAAATACAAGAAGCAAAAGATTACTTCAATAGGAGATAGAGATTCTAAAGAAAAACCAAACAGAAATTCTGGAAATGAAAGAAGAAATAAACCAAACTAAATGCTCAATTGAAAGCATCACCAACAGATTAGATCACCTGGAAGAAAGGACCTCAGATAATGAAGACAAAATATTTATTCTGGAGAAAAATCTAGAGGACACGACAAAAGAAGTAAGAAAACAAGAACAGAGCATTCAGGAATTATGGGACAGCATAAAAAGACCAAAACTTAAGAGTGATTGGTGTTGAAGAATGTGCAGAGTTTCAAACCATAAAAAAAGGAATGAGTAATTTATTCAATGAAATAATAGCAGAAATTTTTCCACACATGAGGAATGAATGGCAAAACCAAGTTCAAGAGGCTTTCTGAACACCAAACGTACAAAACCACAACAGATCCACACCAAGGCACATTATAAGGAAATTGCCTAATATATTAGGCAAGGAAAGAATACTAAAAGCCACAAAGAGAAAGGAAGCAGATTACATATAGGGGGAAACCCATCAGATTATGCTCAGATTTTTCAACCCAGACCTTAAAAGCTAGAAGATCCTGGAATAGCATATTTCAAGCTCTGAAAGAAAAGGGTTGTCAACCAAGAATCTTATATCCAGCAAAATTGAGCTTTAGATTCGAAGATGAAATAAAAACCTTCCACGACAAACAAAACAAAAGATTTCACAACTCGAAAGCCAGCACTTCTGAACATCTTGGGCAAAATTTTCCATGAAGAAGAAGAGAAAAATAACATTGAAAACCAACAAAGGGAGATAGTAAACTAAAGGAATTACCAACCAGAGGAGAATCCAAATCAAGCTAATTACCATAATACATTTAAAAATGGATGGAAATAAGAATCACATCTCAATAATAATCCTGAATGTTAATGGTCTAAACTCACCATTTAAAAGACACAGATTGTCAGATTGGATTAAAAGAAACAACCCAACAATTTGTTGGCTACAAGAAACACACCTCATAGAAAAAGACATCAAGCGATTGAAGGTGAAAGGCTGGGAAAAGTCTTATCACGCACATGGGCTGCGGAAGCAGGCAGGGGTTTCCATTCTCATATCAAATAAAGTAGACTTCAAGCCAAAGCTGATTAAAGAGATAAAGATGGATATTTCTTACTACTTAAGGGAACCATTCATCAACAAGATATAACAATTATAAATCTATATGCCCCAAATAAAGGAGCACCAACATTCATGAAACAAACCCTTCTCAAGTTCAAGGGTAAAATAGACCACAACACAGTTATTCTAGGAGACTTCAACACACTTCTCTCACCAATGGATAGATCATCCAAACAAAAGCTAAATAAAGAAACATTAGGCCTCATTAAAACAATTAATAACTTAGACCTAACGGACATATATAGAATACTTCATCCCTCAGTAAGTGAATACACTTTCTTCTCAGCAGCACATGGCTCCTTCTCCAAAATTGACCATATATTATGTCACAAGGCAACTCTCAGCAAATATAAAAAAATAGAAATCCTACCTTGCATTCTATCAGACCATAATGGGATGAAATTGGAAATCAATGACAATACAAGAAATTTAAAAAACTACTCCAACAGCTGGAAGATAAACAACATGCTACTGAATGAACAAGGGGTTGAAGAAGACATCAAGGAGGAGATCAAAAAATTCCTAGAGGAAAATGAGAATGATGATACTTCATACAGAAATCTCTGGGACACTATGAAGGCAGTAGTAAGAGGAAAATTCATGGCACTGAATTCCTTCATTAAAAGAAAAAAAACAACAACAAATAAAGGATTTAACATCACACCTCAAAGCACTAGAAAAAGAGGAACAGATCAACACTAAGAGCAGTAGAAGACAGAAAATAATTAAAATCAGAGCTGAAATTAATAAAATTGAGACTAAAAAAAACAATTCAAAGAATTGACAAAGCCAAAAGTTGGTTCTTTGAAAAAATAAATAAAATTGACAGACCCCTAGCAATGTTAACAAAAAGAAGAAGAGAAAAAATTCAAATTACTAGCATCATGATGAAAAAGGAAATATCACAACAAACACCTCAGATATACAGGAGATAATTAGAAATTACTTTGAAAAATTGTACTCTAATAAAATAGAAAATACTGAAAGCATAGACAGATTTCTAGAGTCATATGAATTCCCCAAACTGGAACAGGAGGCTATACACAATTTAAATAAATCAATTTCAAGTGAAGAAATAGAAGACGCTATCAAAAAACTTCCAACAAGAAAAAGTCCAGGTCCTGATGGGTTTACAGTCGAGTTCTACAAGACCTTCAAAGAAGAACTAATATCGATGCTCTTCAAATTATTTCAAGAAATAGAAAAAGAGGGAGCTCTTCCAGACTCTTTCTATGAGGCCAATATCACATTAATCCCAAAGCTAGGCAAAGACACAGCCAAAAAAGAAAACTTCAGGCCAATATCTTTAATGAACATAGATGCAAAAATCCTCAATAAAATTCTGGCAAATTGGATTCAAAAACCTATCAGAAAGATAGTGCACCATGATCAAGTGGGGTTTATCCCAAGGATGCAATCTGGTTCAACATTCAGAAATCAATAAACATAATACATCACATCAATAGACTTAAAGATAAAAACCATATGATCATCTCAATAGACGCAGAAAAAGCATTTGACAAAATACAACACTCCTTTATGTTCAAAGCTCTAGAAAAAATTAGGAATAACAGGAACATATCTCAACATTATAAAAGCTATCTATGCAAAACCTCAAGCTAAGCATTATCTTAAATGGAGAAAATTGAAAGCATTCCCTCTAAAAACTGGAACAAGATAGGGATGCCCCCTCTCACCACTGCTATTTAACATAGTACTTGGAACTCTGGCCAGAACAATTAGACAGACGAAAGAAATTAAAGGGATCCAGATAGGAAAAGAAGAGCTCAAATTAGCAATATTTGCTGATGACATGATAATATACCTAGAAGACCCAAAAAACTCTACCAGAAAACTTTTACAACTAGTAAATGAATTCAGCAAAGTAGCAGGATACAAAATCAATACCCATAAGTCAAAGGCATTTTTGTACATCAGTGACAAAGCCTCTGAAAGGGAAATGATGAAAACTACTCCATTTACAATAGCATCAAAAAAAAAATAAAATACCTGGGAATCAACTTAACGAAAGAGGTGAAGGACCTCTATAATGAAAACTATAGAACACTAAAGAAAGAAATCATAGAAGACCTCAGAAGATGGAAAGACCTACCTTGTTCTTGTATAGGTAGAATTAATATTGTCAAAATGTCCATACTACCAAAAGCATTATACAGATTTAATGCAATTTCAATCAAAACCTCAATGACCTTTCTCAAAGAAATAGAAAAAGCAGTCATGAAATTCATCTGGAAAAATAAGAGACCCAGAATAGCTAAAGCAATCCTGAGCAGGAAAAGTGAAGCAGGCGGCATCACCATACCAGACTTTAAAATATACTATAGAGCAATAGTAACAAAAACAGCATGGTACTGGCACCAAAACAGACCAGTAGACCAATGGTACAGAATTGAGGACACAGAGACTAATACATATACTTTCAGCTATCTTATATTAGACAAAGGCACCAAAAATGTACAGTGGAGAAAGGATAGCCTCTTCAACAAATGGTGCTGGGAAAACTGGAAAGCCATATGAAGGAGCCCCAATTAGGGAGATGGCTATTGCGGTCAGCTGGAAGCCATAAGTTCCACCTGATATGTATGTGATGCACCTGTAAATGCACGTGAGGCACCCGCAAAGCTAAAGGTATATAACCGGGTGAAAGCGGTCGGAGTCAGGAGAAGAATGAATTCATTCAGTCAGTCATGCAGTCGGTCGGTCAGAAGAAGAGTTTGGGTCGGAGAAGAAGAAAAGAATCAGAGCGGCCAGAACGTAGGCAGAGCGGTTACAGAAGAGAAACCAGACAGAAGAAGTAATTCGTGGTCAGAGTCAAGCTGAGGCTCCCGAGGAAGAAAGTACAAAGAAGAAAGAAGCTCTAAAAGCTAAGCTCTCTCTCTCTCTCTCTAAAGAAGAAATATCTCTCTTTCAAGCTCTCTCTCTTTCTCTCTAAGCTCTAAGAAGATGAAGAAGAAAAAGCTCTAATCTTTCTCTCTAAGCTCTTTCTAAGAAGAAGAAAAATCTTTCTTTCTCTCTCTAAGCTCTCTCTAAGAAAGTAGAAGTAAAAGTAGTAATAGCTTTACTCTGCCTCCGAGTTTTCCTCCCGGGTTTCGGTACCAGGCAGCTTACAAATGGTGGCCCGTCCGGGGCTCGGCAGGCAGAGAAGAAAAAATAAGATATAAGAACAAGAAGCTAAGATAGTGAGGAGAGAGGAGAAGAAAGCATAGCCTCTGACTCAGTTGAGACCAGCAAAAAGAGTAGTACTCAGTTGAGGCCAGCAAAAAGAGTAGTACTCAGTTGAGGCCAGTTAAGAATTAGCGAAAAGCTGAAGCGAGTAGCCGGCGAGAGCCAGCGAGAAGCCGAAGCCATGAAGCAAGTAGCCGGCCAAAAGCCATAAAAAATAAAGAAGCCAGAAAGTAATAGCATGGTAAAAGCCATGCAGAGAAAAAGCCTTGAGCTTTAGCAAAAAGCCATAAAGAAAAAAGCCATGAGCTTAAAAGAAAATAGAGAATTAAACAGCACGGTGAAAACCATGCAGAGAAAAAGCCATTGAGCTTTTTGGCAAAAAAGCTATAAAAATAAAGAAGAGACAAGAAAGAAAAAAAAAAGTCAAAGCCGCTTATGCAATTTTGCTTAACTAAGTGCGTTAGCTGCTCCTCAGCAGTAGGCTTCCTTAAAGCCACAGTACCTCCTCAAAAAGGGCTCAAATATCCACCCTTTTAAAACAAAAGGTGAAAAGCCAGGTAGGGACAAGAAAATAAAAGAAAATAGAGAAAATAAAATATAGAAAATAGAATTTAAAAGCACCTTTTAAACTAAAAGGGAGGAATATGAAGGTGCCCCAATTAGGGAGATGGCTATTGCGGTCAGCTGGAAGCCATAAGTTCCACCTGATAATAAGTATGTATGTGACGCACCTGTAAATGCACGTGAGGCACCCGCAAAGCTAAAGGTATATAACCGGGTGAAAGCGGTCGGAGTCAGGAGAAGAATGAATTCACTCAGTCAGTCATGCAGTCGCTCAGTCGGAAGAAGAGTTCGGGTCGGAGAAGAAGAAAAGAATCAGAGCGGCCAGAACGTAGGCAGAGCGGTTACAGAAGAGAAACCAGATAGAAGAAGTAATTGCTGGTCAGAGTCAGGCCGAGGCTCCCGAGGAAGAAAGAAGAAAGAACAAAGAAGAAAGAAGCTCTAAAAGCTAAGCTCTCTCTCTCTCTCTAAAGAAGAAATCTCTCTCTTTCAAGCTCTCTCTCTTTCTCTCTAAGCTCTAAGAAGAAGAAGAAAAAGCTATCTCTAATCTTTCTCTCTAAGCTCTTTCTAAGAAAAAGAAAAATCTTTCTTTCTCTCTCTAAGCTCTCTCTAAGAAAGTAGAAGTAAAAGTAGTAATAGCTTTACTCTGCCTCCGAGAGTTTTCCTCCCGTGGCGCCGTGGCTGGCCACGACAGGCAGCTTACAGCCATATGCAACAAAATGAAATTAAACCTGTATCTCTCACCATGCACAAAATTCAATTCAAAGTGGATCAAGGACTTAGGAATTAGACCAGAGACAATACACCTAATAGAAGAAAAAAGTAAGCTACAATTTCCAACATGTCGGATTAGGCTCCAAGTTCCTTAACAAGAATCCTGTAGCGCAAGAATTATTACCAAGAATTAATGAATGGGATAGATTTAAGCTAAAAAGCTTCTTCTCAGCAAAAGAAACAATAAGTGAGGTTAATAGAGAACCAACTAACTGGGAACAAATATTTAATACATGCACATTGGATAGAGCACTAATTTCTAGAATATATAAAGAACTCAAAAAACTTGACACCAAAAAAAACAAATAATCCAATCGATAAATGGGCTAAGGAATTGAAAAGACACTTCTCAGAAGAAGATACATGATTAATCAACAAATACATGAAAAAATGCTCAACATTGCTGGCAATTAGAGAAATGCAAATCAAAACTACTCTAAGATTTCATTTCACTCCAGTCAGAATGGCAGCTATCTAGAACACAAGCAACAATAAATGTTCGAGAGGATGTGGGGAAAAAGGCACACTCATACATTGCTGGTGGACTGCAATATGGTACAACTGTTATGGAAAGCAGTTTGGAGATTTCTTGGGAAAATGGGAATGGAACCACCCTATGACCCAGCCATCCAACTCCTGGGTCTATTCCCAAAGGACTTAAAAACAGCATATTACAGTGACACAGCTACCTCAATGTTTATAGCAGCACAATTCACAGTAGCTAGGTTGTGGAACCAACCTAGATGTCCCTCAGTAGATGAATGGATAAAGAAAATGTGGTATATATACACAATGGAATTTTATTCAGCAATAAAAGAGAATAAAATAATGACATTCGCAGGTAAATGGAAGAAGTTGGAGAATATAATGCTAAGTGAAATCAGTCAATCTCAAAAATCCAAATACCGAATGTTTCCTCTGATATAAGGAAGCCGGTTCACAGTATTGATGGGTCGGGGTACATAGGAGGACTAGCAGAACACTATAATGGTCAAAGGGAAGGGAGGGGAAGGGAGGGTGCAAGGGAGAAGGGGGGAAAAGTGGTTGAATAAGATGGATATCATTATTCTAAATGCACGATTGAAGACTTGAATGCTGTGAATATACTTTGAATACAAACTGTTTTATGTAAAAAGATGCTCTATATGTATAGCATGAACTGTAATACATACTACTATAAATAAAAATTATAAAAAAAGAATAGCATTGTAATCATATTAGTAATAATCTAGTCATTGTTATTAATGCATTACATTAAAAAGTGTGAGGAAAAAAAATCATTGACTGCTGGCAATTAATCAACTCAACCTTCCGCCCTCTTTCATCCCCTGTTTTTAACTTTCTACTCATAAAATTTGTTCCTTTGACAACCGGCCCCCATTCTAAGGTGACCTAGGGACTTTCTAAAGTTATCTTATTAACATAAACTCAGATGATTTAAAGGGGATTGTTATTAATAACAAAAGACTCTCCTTTCAACTCTATCAGGAAATTCCCAGGGTTCTAGGAGCTGTTTTCAGGAATCAGAAAGAAACCACTTCTCAGGAACCTAGGGCACAGACTCAAAATACAGATAAAGATATCAATATAGAAAGTTCTTACTATGTCACAAAAAGGTGAGCCTTCTGCACATCACTGGAAGGTACATCAAAAAGGAAAAACAGCCCAATAAGGTGGCCCATGCATGTAATCCCAGCAGTATTGGAGGCTGAGGCAGAAGTATAACAAGCTCAAAGCCAATCTCAGCAACTCAGCCAGGTCCTAAGCAATGCATCAAAACACTGTTTCAAAATAAAATTTTAAAAGAGTGGGGGGATTGAGGGTGCTGCGGGTGTAGGTCACTGTTGGAGCAAGTGTAAGGCACTGGCTTCAATCCGCAGCACCACATTTAGAAAAAAAATAAATAAAGGTATTGTGTCCATCCACAACTAAAGAAAAATATTTAAAACAACAAAAGGTTGGGGATGTGGCTCAGTGGTTAAACACCCCTGGGTTCAATCCCTGGTACCAAAAAGAAAGAAAAAAAGAGAGCCACCTTGCCTTGTAGTGGCTCCTCCAGTACACTTCACCAACAATCTCACGCTGTGTCAGATGGCAAAGAAGTGTTTGCAAGGTCCAGTTCCAATAACACAAAGAAGACCAAGATGCAGTGGATTTGGAACAGAAATGCAACAAAATGATACTGGACTCTGTCCATACCTTTGACTTTATGTTTTATGTAGGCACACATGATACACCATTTTACAAACATTTGAACTTCCATAAAACAGCAAATCTATCATGACAAAGCACGTCACAAATGAAGAGGTTCTCATCTATTCCCCAAATAAGGAAAGAAGCACTCACTCTCACCATATACTACACTGCTATATTATTTACTCTTCAAACATAGACAGTCTCATTGACTATACTGTTAACTAAAAGATAACAATTTGTATACAAAATCATAAATATAAGAAGAGAGATGAAGCAAATGGTCAATATATGCAAACACACACATATACTCCACAAGCAAAAAGAAAATATACAAAGCTATTAGAGTCCTTGTTTCTTGAAGGTCATTGTAGTTATATGGACTTTCTATCATCCAATTCCCATTCTGTGTTATCTCTCCCCCAATCAGAACAATAGGTCACACTTGTTTGCCTGGTAGAGTAAGCACACCTTTATTCTTGCAGGGTCTAAGTCTTCAAAAGTCCTGTCTCTTCTTGGTTGCTGTAGTTTCCCATTAAACCTTAACATGAGACTTGGAAGTACTCAGAGGAAATAGATTAACTGGACCTATACTCATGGTCAAAGCTTTCTGCAATTCACCTTGCATCTGAAAATTCTCTTTGTCATTTATGTTTACTCAGTAATTCTTGTCATTCCTCTGTTGCAGTATTGACACAAAAGGAGAATAAAGGAAAAAATCAAAGAGGGTAGCAGTAAGGGTGGATATGATCAAAGTACATTATATGCATGTATGAAATTGTCACAATAAAACCCAATATTTTTTACATTGAATTTGTGCTAATAGCTTTTTTCTTTTTTTATTCAAAGTTGTTGTATATGACAGTACAATGCATTACAATTCATAATACACATATAGAGCACATTTTTACATATCTCTGGTTGTATAAAAAATATATATCCCTCTCAATCTACCAGCTTGCCCCCTCCCTTTCTTTCCTCCCCATTGACCTTTCTAGTGTTCCTCTAATCCTTCTATGCTACCTCACTGTGAATCAGCCTCCCTATATCAGAGAAAACATTTGGCATTTGGATTTTTGAGACTGGCAAACTTCATTTAAGGGGGGATCCATTTCCTTATCCTTAATTTCCTGGATTAACATATCACAATATTCTTAATGGTACCAGAAATTTACTGAGGTATGGAAAATTAGGAAGCAGATAACATAGAATGTTGGACTCTTCACTTAAAACTCCATCAATCATTGTAGTTTGGAACTGAAATATCCTCCAAAGGCTCATGTGTTAAAAGCTGGTGGCCCTTTTGGGAGGTGGTAGAAACATTAGGAGGTGGGACTAGGAAACAGGCAGGAAGTAGGTAAATATGGCTGTGTCCTTGAAGACTATGTCTTGCCCCAAACCCCTTATATCTATCTATCTATCTATCTATCTATCTATCTATCTATCTATCTCCATCTCTCCCTCTTCTCTTTCTCTCTCTCTCTCACACCCCCTTCCCTCTCTCTATCCCCTGCTCCTCTCTCTCATGTCTCTTCACTCTCCCCCTCCCTCTCCCCACCTCCCTCCATCTCTCTCTCCCTCCCTGCCTCCCCCCGCCCCATTTTTCTCTCTCTCTCTAATTGTCTTCCTCTCTTGCCTCTGTCTGCCATAAGGTAAGCCACTCACTCCACCACCTGTTCCCTGTCATGACATGACATTCTGCCTCAGAATCATGGAGCCAGGCAACTATGAATTGAAACCTCTAAAACTGTGAGGAAAATACATCTCTCCTCTTTTAGGTTGATTTTCTCAGTATTTTGTCACAGAGACAAAAAGGATACTAACATATCTTCCTTGTCCTGGGAAATTTTTGTATGAGAAACTTTCTGTCATCTGTTAGTCCAAATCTGCAAAAATAGAACTGGGGACCATTCTCAACCTCAAAGTCCCTCTACACACATTCAAATGCAATAATGTGATCTCCCCTGGGTTTGAATTTTTTTTTTTTTTTTTTTTTTTTGAGACAGAATACCACTATGTTGCCCAGGATGGTTTCAAAGGGCTAAAGTGATCCTCCTGTCTTAGACTCCCCAATACCTGGAAGTACAGGTATGTGCTGCTACACCTGTCTGAAATACTTTTTAATACCAAAAAAAAAAAAAAAAAGACTCCTTAAGTTAAATTCCACGTTCCCTAAACCAGGTACAAAACAGTCAACTTTTATCTTCTGCTATCTGAACATAAGACATGAACTGAACTCTTATAACCACACATCTGAAGTCTGAACACAGAGCAGGAGGACAAGCCCACTGAGCCTTCCAAGTCTCATCTCAGAGGATTTTACAACAGGGAGTCTGTAGCCCCAAGAAGAGGCACAGTGAGGGATCCCAGACAACAAAAGACCCTAATGGGACAAAACCTTGGAGTGTCAGGGAAGTAATGGAGATTCAACCTCTGAAAGAGGACCAGAAACACCACAGCCTGAGCTGTAGTCCTCTCTTGGGGTGCTAAGGGTCTCCTCCAAAGGAGGAGATTTGCTTTGGGGGTATAGGGAGTGCCGTAGACCCACTTCCCATTGAGCAAATTGTCATGGACACATCTCCATACATAAAATTAAAGTATGGAAAGAAAGTTCCAGAGAAGGAAGCTAGAGGGAAAGAGAAAATGTGGGACCCATCAATCACGTTTTAGAAGGAAACATCCCCTTCACTGTAGTCCAGGAAATCACCCACCCTGCATGGAAAAGAGCAGGGCTGGGTTGCGACTCAGTGGTAGAACTCTTGCCTAGCACATGTGATGCACTTCGTTCAATCCTCTGCACCATATATACATAAACAAAATAAAGGTATTGTGTCCATCTACAATTAAAATTATTTTTTAAAGGTGGAAAAAAAGAAGAAGCAAAAAGGGAGGCTTGGAAGGAGGGATAAGTCCTACCTATCATTTGGTAATGACCTATCAAGAGATGGGACACCAGAAAGGACATATGGGTCCAGAATATCTGAAACATGTTCCCCAGTTACTGCAATGTCACATAAGTTGCAGAGAGCCAGCACAGGCACTGACCATATGTGTGACCCATTAAGTTTCCTGGGAAGAATTTACCGACCCTTCCAATCCCAGGTAGGTCAGGCCCATGTATGGTCAAGGGTAAAACAGGTGAGTCCCAGTGGGAGGGATTTCAGAATTGGGTCATGGAAAAAGGCCTAGAGGTCTCAAAGGTTTTACCTCTGCCCCTGAGAAATTTAGAGAGGGGCCTAGGGCAGGAGAGGCCATGTCCATCCCCAATAGGCACATTCTAACAGTCCCTACGATGCTACACACCCTGTTCCTCTCCTGTCACAGAGACTCCTTCCCCCAGGCAGAGCCAGGGCCTCTACTCTCTAATAACCACCAAGAAATACTTAGGCACACCATTCACTGAGGGTCATTTTACCTTGAACATTTATACTTCATTCCCACGATGATTTAGTACAATACCATGAGGTGATTCTCACTGTCCACATCCTAGAGCTGAGAGATGGAGCCTCTACAATATGTGGAACCTATCCAAGGTTATAGAGTCATGTGGACAAAAGTGACAGGAGCAGGCCTCCCCCCAAGGTACAGCCTAAATCTAATAGACTTGGGGGCACTAGCGCTAATGGTGCTCCAGGGACCTGGAGGACAAAAGGGGAGGGAAATGTATATCAGAACTTCTATTATAAAATCTTTACTTTTACATCTCCTAAGTGTTATTTGTTTTTATCTTCTGAATAATGCAAGTACATATTTGTTAGTTTCATGTTCAAAATACATGACTTTAAAAGGAGGGCATATGGGATTTGGGTTGTGGCTCAGTGGTAAAGCACTTACCTAGCATGTGTGAGAAACCTGGTCCAATTCTCAGCACCACATATAAATAAATAAAATAAAAGTTCATTGACAACTAAAAAATATTTTTTTTAAAAAAAGGGTATATCTGGAACTGTTTGGAAACTCTGGAAACTCCCTCTCTGAGAGAAAGGTAGAACACCACCCATGGATGCCAGAGTACTCTTGGACCAGTGGAAAAGCCACCCAGGCAGTCTCCCTGTTTCCTCCACCTCTTCTGCCACCTTGTGGCTAAAATGTGGCAGAGACAAAGGGCAGCTCCCAAAATAAAGACACAGAGAGGGTATGGGGGTGCAGACAAGAAATCTTTAAAATTTTGGGGTTGGGTTTGGGGCTCAGTAGTACAGCTCTTCCCTGGTGATGCACTAGGTTCTATCCTCATCACCACATAAAAATTACGAATAGATTCAAGTTAAAAAAATATTAAAAGTGTGGAAGAGAATCAAAGGAAACCAGACACAAAATACCACATGCTGTAGAATTCCAAATATATGAAGTTAAAGAATAGGCACACAAACTGTTGTTATAGAAGTCAAATGAGGAGCTCCCTGGCAGGCTGAGGAGATAGTTAAGACAGGAAGAGACAACAGTGAGGGAAGACTTCATATCTTAATCTGGGGTGTGTCCACACGTGTAAACTATGTGGCTGGAAACTGAGGATCAGTGCATTCATTCACCTTCAACATTACAGAAAAGAAAAATCCAGCACAGTGCCACACATCTGTAATCCCAGCAGCTATGGAGGCTGAGATAGGAAGATTACAAGCTCTGGGCCAGACTTTATAATTTAGCAAGGACCTACACAACTGAGCAAGACTCCTTCTCAAAACAAAAAATAAAAAAGGCTTGGAATGTGCCTCATTGATTAAGTACCCCTGGGTTCAATCCCTACTACAAAATATATATATATATATATATATATATATATATATATGGTACAAGAAAAAATTCATTGGATAAGGGAAAAGAGCAAAAAAAAACTATTCACCTTACACAAAATTCTTAGGCAGGTAAAACTTATGTATGGTCAAAATAGCCCTAGAAAATCATTATAGCACACATCAAACATACATAAGTTATTTCAGTTTACAGTCAGTCTTAATTATTGGAATGATGTCCAAATTTGCTCTAGAATGTAAATTTCATGGTGGTGTATCATGTGCTCCCAAAGACTGGGATTACTGTGGCTGTCATATCATGGCTACTTAATAAATATTTATTCAGTGACTATAACTGATCACATGGATTGCCCTGATGCTTTAGGGTGATTCATCTCATCAAGGTGGGAGCATATGCAGGAGCAAAACCTCTCATCTCATGGCCAAGAAGTGAAAGAGACAAAGGGAAAAGGGTTCTAAACTCTCCTGGAAGTGTACACTCACAATGACCTAGAGACCTCTTGCTAGGTTCCACCTCCTAAAGGCTCCACCACCTCCCATTGGCACCAAGCTGGAAGCCAACCTTTAAATGTGGGGGACATTTAAGACCCAAACTATAGTAGCATGGTACTACTCCAGGATTCCTGGTACTAAGATCAGAGAGATCTCACCTCTGTCATCCCTCAGAAAAATGACACACCACTTAACAGAAGAAGCAAAATCCCCACAAAACACTCAACAGTGAGTCCAGTCAGATCACCCTTTGTAACACTTCCTAGTGTGGACCAGGGAAAAATGCCAATGTCCATGTAAAAGGAGCAATCTTCAGGGGAAATGAAAAGAAGTGGACCCAACTTTCTACTGTGCTTGCTCCTTCAGAGGTGAGTTGATAAAGGAACAGGTGGGCTGTGTGCCCTTCCTCATGGTGCTCAGCTCAGAGAAGCTTTCATAAAGTATCCTGCTGGTAATGGAGGGGATTATTTACATGGATAATAATCTTGATCATAATAGGATTATTAGAGCATCCCTGCAACCCCACTGGAAAGGCCATGTGGCTAGTAGTCAAAGGTAGAACAGCAGAGGAAAAAAAGAAGGAAAGAAAAAAGGACTCAGTAGAAGTGAAAGATTAATGAACTCGCTCAGGACCATTGAGAAGACATCTGGTCTGGGCCTAACCCAGGAGACTCAGATTTTTCCCCAGAGCTTTGGGTGGTGGGAGGATACATAGGAGGTCTCAAGGAAGGAAAACAAAAGCATTTCGGGAGGATGACTCTTGAGATCAGAAGCTAACTGTCTCTACTATCCCTTGACCTTTCTGAGAGTCCCTCTCCCTCTGGCTAAAGAATTCTGCTTTCCATCAGATGTCCTCCTCACTGAGGCAGAGAAAGAGGAAGAAAGGTGAGTGAAAAAGGTGATGGGCAACAAGCAAAAGTTCATGCAGTGAAAGAGGCAAAGAAAACTAATGTTTTTTTGTCTTGGATTTTGTGATGAAGTGGAAACTGGAAGGTACGCAGTTGTGTGGAAGACCAAGGTAAGGGAATAAGAAGGGGGTCCACAGTTATAAGATGAGTAGGTTTCTAGTTAGAATAGAGGATCTGAATTCCAGTCCTGTGGGGATGATCCAGAAAAGTCTCTTGCTCTCTTTAATCTTCTTGTCAATTCTGCAGGAAAAAAAATATTTGGGTATGTTGCAACTTATATTTAATGTTCATATTTCCAAATTAATAAAAAATTATTTTGTAAGGTGTTTATCTTAAAAATCACCTAATATGAAAACGTTCTACTTACAACAAATATGAAAGCTTTTATAAAATCAATCTACTGAAAGCAAGAAAATACAGTATAGTTTTCATATTCGTAAATATCTTTCTTGCTGAGGAACTATAGTGACCAAGTTATATCACATGCATTTGTGAATATGTGACAATAAGTCCCACTATTATGTATAATTATACTGCACCAATAAAAAATGGTAAAAAAGAAACTTATATATGTATATGTATTTCATTCCTCAAGCCACATTCACTCATTCATTTGGTTTTATTTCTTTTTTTCCCCCTCCAGTTTTAAAGAATTATAGTTTGGTATCACATACTACACCAGTTAGGGGCAAGAAACTTTTTACAAATTTTTTTCTCATATAAAAATAGTAAACAAATAAGACTCTGGGACGAATATAGAAATCAAAGTACTTATTTAATTAATTAATCAGTATTAGAATTGGTATTACTGTAAGGCTGATTCACAGAGTATTTTAAGGAACAGGATGCTTATGTGCACCAATAAATACAATTTAAATTAAAATTGCTATAATCCAGCAATCCCATGACTAGTCATATATCCAAGTAAAAGAACTCAGTGTGGCAAAGAGAGATCTTCACTCCCATGTTCATTGCGGCACTACTCACAATTTCCAAGTTACAGAACCAACCTAGGTGTCCATGGATGGATGAATAAAGAAAATATATGTACAAACACAAAAACACATACATACAAATATATACAGGTGACATAACCATTATATTAGCCTATTAATGCCTATTAACCTATTAATGACACTGAGAGGACAGAAGTCCAAATTATTTAACCTTATTGTGTTTTAAATAATTTTCCTTAACAATATAAAGAATGGATGCCATGAATAATATTGAGGTAGTACTAAGATACGAATAAACCATGATAAAAACAACCAGAGACTGAGTAGAACTGCTCCAACAAGGACCTACAGCAGCCATTCTATGTGGTCAGTGAAGCAGAGCTGGCCTGTGGGGTTAAGTTCACCTCTTGTGAAATCTGGGGGGCTTTGCAGGAACTGGGCCTGTAAAGAAGCACCAAGAAGCTTTCAGAGAAGTGAGCTCTGCTGTGAAATAAAGAGAGTAGGGTTTCCAGGATCTACACCATGGATTTGGATGTAACAAATATGGCCAGAAAAAAAATGTCTTGCTTCTGTATAATCAAACATTTCACTTACAACAAAATTAAAAATCTAAGAAAAGTTCTTTGCAAGCTTGACCAGTATAATTTTGATGAGAAACTCATTGCAATATGTATACCTAGGTCACTTATAAATCAGATCAATGGTAACAAATCTTTACCAATAGTGAAGATGTTAAGCACTCTCTCTGGGATTAGGCATCTGGTCCACTTGATAGAAAGATTACTTCTATTTTGTGTGGATAAAATCAGGTTATCCTCTTTGTTTCAAAGGAAGTATGCCTGTAGCTCATTCAAAAATAACACAGTTCATGAATGTACAGGCTAAATGGAAAGGAGGATATGAAAAGAAATATTTTTCTGTTGTTTTTAAATGCTTTATATGGCAAAAAATAGTATCTTGTTCAAATATAAAAATATATACTACAATAGTCACAGTTCTCAGGATGATGTAAGTAGTCACTGGCTCCTCCACTTTGCTCTGTAGTGTATTTTAACTCCAACCACAGCTTCTCTGGCTTCAGTCATTAATCAAAGCTAAAATCATACTATAAAGATACATGAAGAAACAAGGCAAGTGGAAACCAAGCTTGATCGTGGCTTCTTTCATGTGTGAATTCAGTTGCCCTCAATTTTGTATTTCTGTTGGATCAAACACCCCCATGTTGCCACTTGGCACCATAATGAACCAATATATATCCGAAGTAGAAACAGGTCAGTTGAGAGGGAATATGAACCAGTGCAGTGAAATAAGCATTCATTCAGTGACAATGGTATGGCCAAGCAATTCTGGAATTAGCCACTTGTTTAATTTTCAGCAACATGATCTAGCATTAGTGTAATCACATTCTAAATCAGAGGATATAATTCTGAAGTAGACTGAGAGGACGATGAGGGCACAACAGAACATGAACACTACTGCCTCCATCCTCCTCCTTCTCCTTTTCCTCCTCCACTATTACCATGGCACCTTCCATCAAATTGACAAGTAATATTTACATGTAGAAAATGCTTAAAATCCACACAAAAAACATATTATATAACTTTATTGTTGGGGTTAACCATGTTAATAAATTGGTAAGTGCCTCAATTATTCTTTCTCACATGCTGTGAGCATTTTGGTGCTCTCCTTTAAAAGATACTATGTTGGGGGGGGTCGGGGAAGATGGCCGACAGGAGGGAGGTGCTCTCTGGACGCAGTTGCTGAAGGACGCGGAGTGGGAAGTTTGAGCGCTTTGCTGGCGGTTCTTTTGCGACTGAAAGGGAGCCGAGACATTCCTGCACCTCTGGACAGCGAAATACAAAGTTCTCAGGGCCACAACAACCAGGGACAGAGTCCCAGCGGTCCACAGCCCGAAACAACGCTGTCCGTGCTGCAGGCGCAGGGGCTAAGACCATCTCGGCAAGGAGAGGATCCACCCAGCGGCTTTGAAACTGACCGGCAAGGAGGGATAAAAAGAGGCCTAGAGGCGTGGGCGGTGTCCACGTGGAGCTCTTTTGCACTGCTTGCCAAGCCGACCCCCGCACGATCTGGACCTACACAAGGGTCTGCGGAGCAGCTGCTGAATGGGAGGAGAACTCCGCCATCTTTGAGAAGTGCAGTGGCTGAGCCAGACAAAGGGGAAAAGACGGAGGAGACAACAGCTGCAGACATCCAGGGAGCCCCATCGCTTAGAAGGCAGCGCACACCTGGGTGAGACTTGGGTAACCAGCAGGGGAGGGCGTGTCTGAGGCCAGCCCAGCGGCCACAAGAAGCTACAACTGTGGGTGGGCGTGGGGAAAGGGTGCCTTCTGGAGGATCCTCTTCCCGGAGCCATTCATCTGCTGACACACAATCACCCTGAGCCAATCTTCCCCCTGAGCGGCCGCTGACATAGGGTGCAGACTTGACTCGCAGACTTTCTGGACGTGATCCAATGCAGTTGGCTTAAACTGGAAAGGGAAAAGAGAAGGGGGGCTTCCCAGGGCCCGTTTTTGTTTTGTTTGAGACTTGGGGTGCGACGTTTTTTTTGTTGTTGTTGTTGTTGTTTTTTTGTTGTTTGTTGTTGTTGTTGGTCGGTCTGCTTGTGCTATTGGCTTTTGTTAGATTGTTTATTGATTGTTTATTGTTCTTTCTCTTTTTTTTGGCTTTGTTCTGTTCTGCTTTTTTTGCATTGATTGTCAGAGTGTTTGATTGTTTGCTTCTGCTCCTTTTCTCGTTCCTTCTTTTCTTCCTTCTCACTTTGGCATCTCTTCTTTCTCCTTCATCTTTCATATTTGCACCCTGCCAGTGCATACTAGACAGAGACAAAAACAAGCTGTACGCAGAATTTGGGATTTCTAGAAACAGCGCAATTGAACTGGATAGAAAAGAGGTGCTATATATAGTTTACTCTCCATTTTCTTGATTCTCTATCTCCTCTCTCTTACAACAATTTCTACTCTTTTATCATTTTTTTTCTTCTTTTCCATCTTACTTTATATATAAATTGGTCTCTTCACCTAAGTGTCTACTCCATTCTCTATCTTCTCTCTTCTACTGATACCAAACCACTTCCAGTAAACCACGTCAATAGAACTCTCCTCTCATACTTTTCCAAGAAAGAACAATTCAAGACGCTTCCTTCTTCTTAAACATAATACCTCTGTATCCAATACTTGAAGCTATAAAACCCCATCAGAAGCATACAGAGTAAACTGGAAATAATATCTCGGTTAACAAAATCTGTACATTGTGATCAAAATTGAATTTTCTGAATAGAAAGTGTTAGGTTTTAAAGTGTAAAGGAATTATAAGGGGAGCTGATAGCTTCGTACTACAGGAACAACATAAGGAATTAAGGTAAAATTGAAACAGTCAAGGTCCCACAGTGCAGGAAGAAAAGACACACAAGCAGCATGAAAAAACAAGGGAAGAAAGTGACACAATCAAATCAAGATTCATCATCAGTAGATTTCATGGCAAACACAGTTGGTCAAATGCCAGAGATGGAATTTAGAAATTAGATATGCCAAATGTTTAGGGAACTTAAGAATGAACTCAAAAATGAGATGAGGGAGCAAGTACAGGAGGCAAAAGATCATTTTGACAAAGAACTCCAAAAACAAATACAGGAAGTAAAAGATTACTTCAATAGGGAAATAGAGGCTCTAAAGAGAAACCAAATAGAAATTCCAGAAATGAAAGAAGCAATAAACCAAAATAAAAGTTCAATTGAAACCATCTCCAACAGAGTAGACCACTTGGAGGAAAGAACCTCAGACAACGAAGACAAAATATTTGTCCTAGAGAAGAATTTAGATCGTACAGCAAAACTCGTTGGAAATCAAGAACATAACATCCAAGAATTATGGGACAGCATAAAAAGACCAAACTTAAGAGTGATTGGCGTAGAGGAAGGGGCAGAGTTTTCAAGCCAAAGGAATGAGTAATCTATTAAACGAAATAATTACAGAAAATTTTCCAAACTTGAGGAATGAATGGGAAAACCAAGTTCAAGAGGCATACCGAACACCAAACAAACAAAATCTCAACAGATCCACACCAAGACACATTATAATGAAAATGCCTAATATACTGAGCAAGGAGAGAATACTAAAAGCCACAAGAGAAAGGAAGCAGATCACATATAGGGGGAAACCAATCAGACTATGTTCAGATTTTTCAACCCAGACCTTAAAAGCAAGAAGATCCTGGAATAGCATATTTCAAGCTCTGAAAGAAAAGGGATGTCAACCAAGAATCTTATATCCAGCAAAATTGAGCTTTAGATTCGAAGATGAAATAAAAACCTTCCACGACAAGCAAAAGTTAAAAGATTTCACAACTCGAAAGCCAGCACTTCTGAACATCCTGGGCAACATTTTTCATGAAGAAGAAGAGAAAGATGATAATGAAAATGAACAAAGGGAGATATTAAACTAAAGGAAATACCAACCAGAAGAGAAACCTAATCAAGCTAAAGACCATAATTTAAATAAAAATGGATGGGAATAAAAATCATATCTCAATAATAACCCTGAATGTTAATGGCCTAAACTCGCCAATCAAAAGACACAGATTATCAGAATGGATTAAAAGAAACGACCCAACAATTTGCTGTCTCCAAGAAACACACCTCATAGAAAAAGACATCAACAGACTGAAAGTGAAAGGCTGGGAAAAGTCTTATCACTCACATGGCCGGCGGAAGCAAGCAGGGGTTTCCATTCTCGTATCAAATAAGGTAGACTTCAAACCAAAACTAATCAAGAGGGACAAAGATGGATATTTCTTATTACTTAAGGGAACCATTCATCAACAGGATATAACAATCATAAATCTATATGCCCCAAATAATGGAGCACCTACATTCATCAAACAAACGCTTCTCAAGTTCAAGAGTAAAATAGACCACAACACAGTTATTCTAGGGGACTTCAACACACCTCTCTCAACAATGGATAGATCATCCAAACAAAGGCTAAACAAAGAAACTTTAAGCCTCATTAAAACAATTAATAATTTAGATCTAACGGACATATATAGAATATTTCATCCCTCAGTAAACGAATACACTTTTTTCTCAGCAGCACATGGTTCCTTCTCCAAAATAGACCATATATTATGTCACAAGGCAACTCTCAGCAAATATAAAAAAATAGAGATACTACCCTGCATGCTATCAGACCATAAAGGGATGAAATTGGAAATCAACGACAAAACAAGGAATAAGAAAAACTACTCCATCAACTGGAAGCTAAACAACATGTTACTGAATGAACAAGGGGTTGAAGAAGACATCAAAGAGGAGATCAAAAAATTCTTAGAGGTAAATGAGAACACAGATACTTCATATAGAAATCTCTGGGACACTATTAAGGCAGTAGTAAGAGGAAAATTCATTGCACTGAGTTCATTCCTTAAGAGGAAAAAAAACCAACAAATAAATGACTTAACATCACACCTCAAAGCATTAGAAAAAGAAGAACAGACCAACACCAAGAGCAGTAGAAGACAGGAAATGATTAAAATCAGAGCAGAAATTAATGAAATCGAGACTAAGGAAACCATTCAAAGAATTGACAAGACTAAAAGTTGGTTCTTTGAAAAAATAAACAAAATTGACAGACCCTTAGCGATGCTAATGAAAAGAAGAAGAGAAAAAACTCAAATTACTAACATTCGTGATGAAAAAGGGAATATCACAACAAACACCTCAGATATACAGAATATAATTAGAAATTACTTTGAAAACCTGTACTCTAATAAAATAGAAAATACTGAATGCATTGACAGATTTCTAGAGTCATATGATTTGCCTAAACTGGATGTGGAGGCTATACACAATTTAAACAGATCAATTACAAGCAAAGAAATAGAAGAAGTCATCAAAAAGCTACCAACAAGGAAAAGTCCAGGACCTGATGGGTTTACAGCCGAGTTCTATAAGACTTTCAAAGAAGAACTAATTCCAATGCTCTTCAAACTATTCCAAGAAATAGAAAAAGAGGGAGCTCTTCCAGACTCTTTCTATGAGGCCAATATCACATTAATTCCAAAGCCAGGCAAAGACACATCCAAAAAAGAAAACTTCAGGCCCATATCTTTAATGAACATAGATGCAAAAATCCTCAACAAAATCCTGGCAAATTGGATACAAAAACATATCAAAAAGATAGTGCACCATGATCAAGTGGGGTTTATCCCAGGGATGCAAGGCTGGTTCAACATTCGGAAATCAATAAACATAATACACCACATCAATAGACTTAAAGACAAAAATCATATGATCATCTCAATTGACGCAGAAAAAGCATTTGACAAAATACAACACCCCTTTATGTTCAAAACACTGGAAAAACTAGGAATATCAGGAACATATCTCAACATTATAAAAGCTATATATGCAAGGCCCCGAGCTAACATTATCTTAAATGGTGAAAAATTGAAAGCATTCCCTCTAAAAAACTGGAACAAGACAGGGATGCCCCCTTTCACCACTGCTATTTAACATAGTACTGGAAACTCTGGCCAGAGCAATTAGACAGACGAAAGAAATTAAAGGGATCCAGATAGGAAAAGAAGAGCTCAAATTAGCACTATTTGCTGATGACATGATAATCTTCCTAGAAGACCCAAAAAACTCTACCAGAAAACTTTTACAACTAGTAAATGAATTTGGCAAAGTTGCAGGATACAAAATCAACACACATAAGTCAAAGGCATTTTTGTACATCAGCAAAAAAGACTCTGAAAGGGAAATGATGAAAACTACCCCATTTACAATAGCATCAAAAAAAATAAAATACCTGGGAATCAACCTAACGAAAGAGGTGAAAGACCTGTATAACGAAAATTATAGAACACTAAAGAAAGAAATTATAGATGAACTCAGAAGATGGAAAGACCTACCTTGCTCTTGGATAGGTAGAATTAATATTGTCAAAATGTCCATACTACCAAAAGCACTATACAGATTTAATGCAATTCCAATCAAAATCCCAATGTCATTCTTCAAAGAAATAGAAATAGCAGTCATGAAATTCATCTGGAAAAATAAGAGACCCAGAATAGCCAAAGCAATCCTGAGCAAGAAAAGTGATGCAGGGGGCATCACCATACCGGACCTTAAATTATACTATAGAGCAATAGTAACAAAAACAGCATGGTATTGGCACCAAAACAGACTGGTGGACCAATGGTACAGAATTGAGGACACAGAAACTAATACATATAATTTCAGCTATCTTATATTAGACAAAGGTGCCAAAAATGTACAGTGGAGAAAGGATAGCCTCTTCAACAAATGGTGCTGGGAAAACTGGAAATCCATATGCACCAAATTGAAATTAAATCCTTATCTCTCACCATGCACAAAACTCAATTCAAAATGGATCAAGGACCTAGGAATTAGAACAGAGACAATACGCCTAATAGAAGAAAAAGTAAGCTCCAATTTCCAACATGTCGGATTAGGCCACAAGTTCCTTAATAAGAATCCTGTAGCGCAAGAATTACTACCAAGAATTAATGAATGGGATAGATTTAAACTAAAAAGCTTCTTCTCAGCAAAAGAAACAATCAGTGAGGTGAATAGAGAGCCAACTAATTGGGAACAAATATTTAGTACATGCACATCAGACAGAGCACTGATCTCTAGAATATATAAAGAACTCAAAAAAACTTTACACCAAAAAAACAAATAACCCAATCAATAAATGGGCTAAGGAATTGAGAAGACACCTCTCAGAAGAAGATACACGATTAATTAACAAATACATGAAAAAATGTTCAACATCGCTGGCAATTAGAGAAATGCAAATCAAAACTACTCTAAGATTTCACTTCACTCCAGTCAGAATGGCAGCTATCAAGAACACAAGCAACAATAAATGTTGGAGAGGATGTGGGGAAAAAGGCACACTCATACATTGCTGGTGGGAATGCAAAATGGTGCAACCATTATGGAAAGCAGTATGGAGATTTCTTGGAAAACTGGGAATGGAGCCACCCTATGACCCAGCCATCCCACTCCTGGGTCTATTCCCAAAGGACTTAAAAACAGCATATTACAGTGACACAGCTATCTCAATGTTTGTAGCTGCGCAATTCACAATAGCTAGGTTGTGGAACCAACCTAGATGTCCCTCAGTAGATGAGTGGATTAAGAAAATGTGGTATATACGCACAATGGAATTTTACTCAGCAATAAAAAAAAATAAATTAATGGTATTTGCAGGTAAATGGATGAAGTTGGAAGACATAATGCTAAGTGAAGTTAGTCAGTCTCAAAAATCCAAGTACCAAATGTTCTCTCTTATATAAGGAGGCTAGTCCATAGTATTGTTGGATGGGAGGGTACATACGAGGACTAGAAGAACACTAGAATGGTCAAAGGGAAGGGAGAGTAAGGGAGGGAGCAAGGGGGGAGGGAGAGGGAGAAAAGGAAAAAGAAAAGAAAAGGTGTTTGAATGAGATGGATATCATTTCCTAAATGCATGATTGAAGACCTGAATTGTACGAATATACTCTGTATGCAAGCAATTGTATGTAAAAAAATGCTAAATAAAAAAAAAAAAAAAAAAGAAGAAAAAAAAAAAAAAAAAAGAAAGAAAGGTAACTTCAGATATATACTTGTAAACAGTTTAACAACTAAGTAACTGCCAAGTCAAAAGTTTTTAGTCAGTTTAAGGCCTACAGATCTTCCTAACCTACACAGATAGGCTTAATATTCAATAGGATAATTATCTAGCCCTAAGTAAAAGAGATAAAAGAGTTATCTACTAGACACAGAGGTCATGCCAATAAAAAAATTTTATAGGATCAGATAACATTAAGTAGCTTAATTACCATCTTATCTAGATAAACATCTATAACATTAAATGTTGTGTTTACATTCCTGATAACTCTATACATGCTAAAAATTTAAATTATCATCCTCATGATATACATTGAAATGTTCCAGATGCTGTAACATTTATTCAGTACTCATTTTTTTGTTTCTCTAATAGAAGCTCCCATACCTGATGACTTTACCACCTTCCCC
>CM046666.1:31173459-31207938 GCA_025594165.1 Tamias sibiricus | reverse complement strand
GTGAATATACAGACTGTGGTACATTTCTATAATGGAATACAACTAAGCAGTAAAAATGAAAAACTCACATCGATGAATGTTAACAACTCATTATTTGAAAGAATGAGACACCAAAGACTACATACAATATGCTTCTATTTATACAAAATCCAAGGACAGGCAAAACAACCTTTGAATTAAAACAGTGGTTATCTCACAACAGGTCAGGGCGTTTTTGGAGTAACTGGTAAAGGGACGCAAGGTAACTTTCTGGGATAATGAAGATGTTCTGTGTCTTGATTAGAATAATAGCTACAACAGTGTGTACATTTCTCAGAGCTCATTATCTATATGTCAGTAACAGAATGTACATAAGAATAAAAAATAGATCCCTCCCTAAAATAAGTGATTTAAAGAACAAAACCAAAATGAAGTAATTTCATTAAGTATCAGGACAATGAGGAAGTGACATTTTATCTAGTTTAATGATGGAAAATAGTAAGAGATGAAATCACACAGTGTCAGACCATAAGACACAAGAGCTGATAGCAGAATGAAATCTGACCTTACAATATTGCATGTTTAGCAGAGCATTACCTTAAAACTCTCCACCAATCATTTTATTTCAGCTTAAAGCATCCCAGGAATTGTAGTTTTACTCCTGGCCTTTTTTTTTTTTTTTTAAGTACTTTGGCCTGTTTATACATATTGGTGGAAATAATAAATTCAGTAAATCATCAGGGCTTCCCACACTCTTTGGCTGGCATTAAGCTGTTGATTGACAGTGCAGCCGCCAGGCCTGGAGGGACCTGTACCACCAGACCTGCTAATTGCTACACAGCCAAGGAGATTTAAGGAGAAGATTAGAGAGAAGAGTTAGGTAGTTGAGGATGTCTTCCTAGGAGTGATGGGAGAGGGCAGGCACAGCCAAATCAGCATTTGTGAAACAGGGTGTGCCTAGACTGCCCTGCTCTGCATGTGGCCTACCTATATGTTCACAGAGCAAAATGGTTTGTTTTCCATCAATAGGAGTAGAGTCAATGGTTATTTGACACGGTCTTCCCAAGTCCTAGTCTTCTGAAACAACTTTGACTTTACTATTAAAATAAGGTAGCTTCACCCTGTCCTTCATTTTGATGACAGCTGTAGTATCCCTCTGGATAATTCTTGGTGGTCCTGGTGTCACCTGTCAGTATTCTCCCAAGTTGGCTCACTTTCTCAGTCTCCTCTGATCTCTGGGGCTCTGGGACTTGTAATGTTAGTTCAGCCCACCCAAAGTGGCCTTATCATTAGGTGGTTTCTAAAGTTAATGGTTTATTAAGTTCGATTGAAGGCATAGGGAAACATAGAGAATTTTTTAACACATAGTGGAAAATAGATCAGTCCCAGTTGCATTAGTTTGTCCAGGATGCTTTAACAAAAGGACCATAAATGAGTTGACTTGTAAAAAACAAACATCGATTTCTTCAGTTTTGGAGATGGGGAAGTTTGAAATCAAGTCAGATGTGGTGTCTGGTAAGGGCCTACTTCCTAGTTTGGAGACAGTGTATTAGTTTCTATTTCTATAACAAAATACCTGGGGCTTGGTACTTTTTAAAGACAAGAATATCATTTAGCCCACAATTTTGGAGATGAACAGTCTAAAATTGAGCAGCCCTGTCTGTTTGGTCCTGTTGAGGTCACCTTGACCCAATCTACAACATAATGGAGAAGCAGAATGAGAACTGGTTATGTGAAAAGGGAGTGACCTTGCTTTATGTCAGCCCTAACTCACTCTCGAGAGGAGAGGTTTTGCTCCTGCATGTGCTCCCACCTTGATGAGCATCAGGGCAATCCATGTGAGCAGTTATAGTCATGGAACAAATATTTATTTGATAGCCATGATACACACAGTAATCTCAGGCTTGGGGAACATATGCACAGCACCATGAAATTTACATTCTGGAGGAAACTTGGACATCAATCAAATAATGAAGCTGAAATAACGTATGTAGACTTGATGTGTGCTATAAGGATTTTCCATGGTTATTTTGACCATACATAAGTTTTACCTGCGTAAGAATTTTGTGTAAATTCAATAGTTTTTTTTTCCTCTTCCTCTCTCTCATAAACTCTTTCCTTGTATTTTTTTTTTTTCAAAGTAGAGATTGAACCAGGGCTGCTTAAAGTCTGAGGCACATTCCCAGCCCCATTTTTTTTGTTTTTGTTTGAGAAAGTGTCTTGCTCAGTTGCTTAGTTCCTCACTAAATTGGTGAGTCTGGCCTCCAATTTGTGATCCTCCTGTCTCAGCCTCCAGAACTACTGGAATTCCAGGTGTGTGCCACTATTTTGGCATTTTCTTTTTGTTTTTTATTGTTGAAGGTGAATGAATGCACTGATCTCCAGTTTCCAGTCACATAGTTTATGTGTGTATACTTGAGGAAGCACCCCAGATTAAGATGTGAAGCCTTCCCTCACCCCAGGGGGCTCCCTGCTCTCTCTTCCTGTCTTAACTATCTCCCTAGCCTGCCAGGGAGCTCCTCATTTGACTTCTGTCACCACAGCTTTCATCTGCCTATTCTTTACCTTCATATATTTGGAATCCTACCGCATGTGGTATTTTATGTCTGGTTTCCTTTGATCCCTTCCATATTTTTAAGTTTTCCATTTGTTTTTAACTTAAATTTATTCATTTTTAAAAATGTGTGCTGAAGATTGAACCCAGTGCCTCACACATGCTAGGCAAGTGCTCTTCCACTGAGCCCCAACCGCAGGCCCCTACATTTTTAAGATCTCTTGTCTGCAACTCCTTATTCTCATCTCTGTCTTCCTTCTGGGAACTGCCCTTTCTCTGTGCCAACTTTTAGGCACAAGGTGGCAGCAGAGGCCGAAGAAACCAGGGGAGACTACCTGGGTGGCCTTTCCATTGGCCAGGAGTGCTCTGGCATCCATGGAGCACTTTCTTCCTGGGTGCATATTGTTCCTTCCTCTCTGAGAGGCAGTTTTCAAACGGTCCCAGATATGTCCTCCTTTTTAAAAATAACTTTTAGTTGTCAGTGAACTTTTATTTTATGTATTTATAATTGGTGCTGAGAATCGAACCTGGAGCCTCACACATGCTAACAAGTGCTCTTCCACTGAGCCACAACCCCAGCCCCACATACCTTCCTTTTAAAGTTATGTATTTTGAACATGCAGCTAACAAATATGTATATGCGTTATTCTGCTTATAAGAACAAATAGATGTAAGAATAAAGCTTTTATACTCGATGTTCTGATGTCCTCTTTGCCTCCCCCTTTGTCCACTATGTCCCTGCACTTCTAGTGCTTGTGCCCCCAATTCTTTCAGGTTAGGCTGTGCCTTGGGGTAGACCTCCTCCTGTCAGTGTTTGTCCACGTGACCCTATGACATTGGACAGGTTCCACATATTGTAGAGGCTCCATCTCTAGCTCTAGAATGAGGACAGTGAGAACCATCTCATGGTACTGTACTAAATCATCATGGGAATGAAATATAAAATGTTAAAGGTAAAATGACCTCAGTGAATGGTGTGCCTAAGTATTTCTTGGTGGTTATTATGGAGCAGAGGCCATGGCTCTGCCTGGGGAGAGGAGTCTGTGACAGGAGAGGAACAGGGTATGTAGCATTCTAGGGACTGTTAGAATGAGCCTTTTGGGGCTGGACAGGAACATTCCTGCCCTAAGACCCTCTCTAATTTTCTCAGGGGCAGAGGTCAACCTTTGAGACCTCTAAGCCTTTTTCCATGACCCAGTTATGAAATCCCTCCACTGGGACTCACCTGTTTCACCCTTGACCACACATGGGCCTGACCTACCTGGGATTGGAAGGGTCAATAAGTTGTTCCCAGGTCACTGATAGGTCAGACACATGGTCAGTGCCTGTGCTGGCTCTCTGCAACTAATGTGACATTGCAGTAACTGGGGAACATGTTTCAGATCCTCTGGGCCAATGTGTCCATTCTGATGTCTCATCTCCTGATAGGTTGGGACAGAACGCCACGAAGGCCTTATCCATTTTTCCTGGCCTCCCTTATTGCTCCTTCCTCTTTTTTTATATTTTTAGTTGTAGAGGGACACAATACATTTATTTTATTATTTTTTATGTGGTGCAGAGTGTTGTACCCAATGTCTCACATGTGCTAGCCAAGAGCTCTACCACAGAACTACATGCATGTCCAGCCCTGCTCTTTCCTTCTTTTTTTAATGCCAGCTTTCTCTCATTCTGCTGTTTTCCTTTTATTTTGTTTATTTTTGCTTTTTATTAGTCTAATAAAATCCACTCATGTTTCTATAGGAATGTATATTATTTCACTCTGGCCTCACTCTCTTACCCTTTTCTATCTCAGGGCTTGAGTGGGAGTAATAGTTTACCTCCCCTGGAATCTCAGATGAGAAAGGGGAGTGGATTGCTCATGCAGAGGGGTGGTAGGGCAGGTGCCCCAGCCAGGAGGGCTCAGCAGCTGAATTCAGGGTGGGACTGGGTCAGGCCCTGGCTCCACTATGAGAGTGAGAGGCGTGAGGAGGTCTCTCAGCCACTTCTGGTTGGATATTTCACTTTTGGAGGTGACAGTCTCACCTGGAAAGGCAGATGGGCAGACTCAGAGGAAGGGGATTGTACTGCCATACCACTGGGACTTGCTCAGTGGGCTACCAGGTCACAGGTCAGGCAATCATCCAGCTACATGCTGGATAAAGATTGGAGGAATAATTTAAAATTGAAATAAAAGCCACAAACTTGTGTGTGTGTTTTTTCTTTTTCTTTTTCTAGGAATAAGTAGCCAGCAAATAGTTCTTTAAATCTTTTCCTACAGTAGAAGAGAACCCAGTGAACTCATCTTTGCAGTGTTAAGGTAAAGAAATGGTCCTATATCCTTGAGAATAGGGGTGAAAGGGCTGGGGATGTGGTTCAATGGCAGAGGGATTTCCTAGCATGTGTTCAATCCCAATATGAACAGAATGGGAGGTGTTAGGGGTGGGTTGGTGTAATTAAGTCTTCACATCAACTGTCACATTTTTAGAATCTAAATGCATTTCATACATTTTACATTAACCATCATTTTATATTTTAGGCATTTATCTGAAGCTATTTAGAAAACACTTAATATAGATAAAAATAAGAAGTATTTATTACATGTTGGTCATAAAAGAAAGTAAATATCTACCTCATTAGTATTAGGATCATTTATGTTTATACAAGAAAAATTATTTGTGGTTTAGTGAGGAGTGTCAAAGCAGCTGAATGGTGAACCTGATGAGCTGGGAGAGGACAGTACTGATGTTACTGATGTTTGGTGTCCCCTGCCAGTGCTATTCAAGAATTCTGCCAGTGTTCTTAAAGGAGATCTGATCTGCACTTTGTCACTGCTTCTACCCCCTCCTCCCGAAATGGAAGGCAAAGGGCAACCTGGGAGGGAGAATGCTCAGGTCAGGGTGAGATAAGCTTTCTGGTCATATAATTGAGGCAACTGAGAGTCCAAGGTCCCTTTCAGGATTTTGCTCACTTGAGTTACCTGGAGCAAGGGGCTGGGCTGGGCTGGAGATGTGGTGGTGGGAAAGAGTTTCCTGGCACATCTAACCTCTCCATCCTCTCTGAAGTTACTAGATCGATGTCACTAGATGTCAGGGCTCATGGCTTCATTGTGATAATGAAATGGCCTAAGTAAAATTTATGCAGCACGGTTCTTGATACTTAGTAGGACTTCTTCTTTTTGTTGCATTTCCCTAACATTCTAGGCCTTGGGGAGTCTGCCCATTGGGCAGGGACTGTGGTGGCATTTTGAGGTGGTGGTGGCGTTTCACCTCTAAGTGGTGTTGTTCCGCAGTGTTCCAGAAAATTTGTGGGTACCCTCTTTATGCTCCTCTGCTCCTGCTGCCTTCTTCCTGGTAAAGGGAGCAATGTCCAGAGGGCAGGGCACACTCTGCCCAGGCTACTTTTGTAAGCTTTATCTTTAGATGGTGGAAAGAGCCAGAGAGGGGTTGCTGCTCTGTCTGGGAGGGCTTAGTAGGGGCCCAGAGTCAGAGACTCTGCAGAGATCACTGCATCTTATGCCAGGTTCTGGTTGCCACCCCCCTTTCCTGGAGACCAACTGCCTTTTGGAAATGAGGAATTTGGGCCCCCGGCTTTGGACTCAGAAGCAGAGGATTGGGCTCTGAGAGCAGCGTGGGGCAGGGGCGAATTCTGAGGGTAGGTTTGGGGCCTGCTGGGGTCCTTGTGACTCTGAACTTTCTCCAGCTGCTGTGTTTAGAGACGCTCCAGGAAGTCACCGTCTTTCAGAGGTGGGAGGAAAGAGAAGCAGGTAAGTTGCTTTGAAGACACCTGTGACCTGACAGGAAGAAGCCAGGGAGAAGCTGGTGGCAGGAAGAAGTGGAGAATGAGATGGTGGGAGAGGCAGGGGGGCGTGGGCAGGTGGAATAGTCTTGTTCTAGCTTAATGAGGAGTGTTCCTTTATCCATTTGTTTTAATGATATTTCTGTAACATTTTCTTGGACCAGGCCATGTTCTAATTACATGTAGTGACTATAAATTCACGTCATTTTCATGACAAATTTGGGAGATGGTTGTTGTGACTATGTCCATTATACAGATTAGGAAACTGAGGCCAAGAAGTTCACAGTGAGAGTGTTTGAGCTTGGAGGGCAGCCTAGAAGTTGGCTCCCAGAATTTGTCCTTCCCAATGCCATAGACTGCCTTCTCCCTGCTCCTTCCATAGAGTAGGTGACTTGGGGGTCTTTTCTCTGACCAGCACTGATTAATCTCTATGCTCTGTCTCCAGGAAGGGTCCCTTTCCTTTGAGGCAGAAACCTTTCTCAAAGAAAAAGAAGGCAAGGACAAACCTGGTGGTGGGGAAGTGCTTGGCACCTGTCCAATGCAGCGCCATGTCCTGAGCCACAGTGGAAGGCACTGGGCTGAGATTCAGGTTTAGGTGAACTACGCATGTAAAAGGCAGGACAGAATTCTGGGCTCCTATGATGGGCACCAGAGCCTCCTTGAGGTTGTGTCTGTCTCTACCATGCCCAGGCCTATCCTGGGCATAAACAAGAGGCAAGCAGGAGGTGGATGTCATTCATGATGAGGTCCCTGAATCTGGGTCCTCCTTTCTAGTGGTCATGAGTGGTGTGTAAATAACAGAGAGATAGAGAGATGGCCTCAACCTTGGAGCTCCAGGAATGGGGAAAGGAAGAGCCTGGTGTTCTGGGCTGACCAGAGCCACACTATGGTTGGGGTTGGAAGGGAAGGAGCAGTTTCTTCCAGTGAACTTTAATGGATTCTTGGTACCACAGTCTTCCCAGAAGAGCTGGACGGAGCCCAGGCTCAGCTGTTTGTCAGTGTCAGGGTTGTGGGGGGTCCACCACCTGTTAGTGTGATGAATCAACAGGAAATGCTTTGCTCCAGCAGGGGACTGCTGTCCAGTCCTACACCCTGCCCTCTATGCTGAGGTGCTGGAGCTCTGGGATGGACCTGCTTCCTGCCTGTAGGTCTTGGCCCTCATCTCCATCTCTCTCCCCAGCTCTTCAGATATGGAAGGTTGTTGCAGTCACTCCTTGCTGTGCTGTCTCACTTCCCTGCTTGTCCTAGTCCAGCTGTCCATGGGTGAGTGTGTCTCCATCTATCTTCCTGTGTTGTTTTAAAAAACAAGGTTAAACAAAAATTGAAAATACTTTACCCCTCATTTTTTGTTTCCTTGCGTTTTTACTTTTTGGTACTGCTAGCATCCATTCATTCATTTACTTTGTTGCTCAAATATTAATGAAATGTTGATTGTGTTAGGTGCTATTCTATGAAAGAATCAGACAGAAATTCTGTCTTAAAGTTTGCCTTTTAGCAGGAGACAGTGAGTAATAATTACACCTAGCCAGAGAGGCCTATGTGTGTTGGAGGAGATGACTGTGATGGGAAATGCAGCAGGGCAGGGTGTGGGTGGTCAGGGCCATGGGAGACAGGGTGTGGGCAGGCAGCAGTGTTCAGTGAGGTGGTCTGTGTAGATGGGAACATACCCCTGCAGAGGGAGGAGTGAACTGTGAGGACCTTTTGGAAGGAGGGTTTCTGCAGGGGGAGCAGCCTGTGCAGAGCAAGCAGTATGCTGAGGTGTGAAGAAGCACAGAGGCCAGTGTGGGCTGGAGTAGAGCTCACAGGGAGAGAAGCAGCAGTTGAGTTCAGAGAGGTCTTGGGAAGGAGAGTCAACATTGTTAGGTCTGGGGAGTGGTGGGGAGCCATGCTGAGGCTTTGAGCAGAGCAGCAACATGGATCACTGATGTCAGGAATCCTAGTCATCCTCCAGTTGAGATTTAATGGTGGCTGAGACCAGAGTGGAATGGCCCAGGGTTTGAGAGTACCTCTTTGGAGGTACATTGGAGCGTGTCCTGCAGAGAAGTCATGTGGTAGCCCCAGAACGCCAAGATCACCAAGTGGGTGGAGAGTGAGATGAACTTGTTTCTTGAATATGCAGTGATGGGGCTTCTGTGAATGACAAGAGCAGGATTTTCACAGCAATAAGTAGCATTTGATTTTGTGTTTTAAAGTGAATATATATTTGTCTCGTTCTTCGGTGGAGGAGAAAAATATGGACTTAAGTAAAATGTTTAGAAATGGAAGAGGGGAATTTCCTGGGTGTGTCTGAATGACCAAAGAGTGCTGACCTAGGCTGCAGGTGTGATTTTTGTCAGTTTTCAGGTTTGTCCTGAGACAGGCCAGGTTAGAGTTGTGGTTCCCAAAGAGTGCTCCCTGGAGCACCCTGGGAACTCCTTGCAAATGCACATTCTTTGGCCCATTCCAGATCTAGTGAATGAGATGCTCTGGGAGTGGGTCCAGTAGTGTGTGCTCTATAAGGCATCCTAGTGGTTCAGGGGCATGAAAGCTTGAGAACCACTGAATTAGAAAATTCTTCATGTAAGGGCCTGGTACCAGGAGCAAAGGCCAATGAGAGAGTGTTTTTGGCATCATTTCTGGGCCACATCATAGGTCAGAAGATCTATTCCATATCCATGAGACCTCAGGGGTCATCTCATTTGGCCCCTGCCCTTGCTTTCCTGGCCTTCCCACCTGATGGTGTTTGTACTCTGGTTTTGTTCTGTGTCCCCTTAGCTTTCTCTCCTGTCTGTGTCCACAGAACAGTTTCATGTTGTTGGCCCTGAAGACCCCATTGTGGCAGTGCTGGGTGAGGATGCCATTCTGCCCTGCGCCCTATTCCCAGCCATGAATGCAGAGAACATGGAACTGAGGTGGTTCCGCAGCACATTCTCACAAGCAGTGTTTACCCATTCCAACCAACGGGAACAGACTGAGGAACAGATGGCTGAGTACGCAGGGCGGACCTCACTGCTGAGCGACTTCCTCACCCAGGGGCAGGCTGCTGTGCTCATCCGCAAGGTCAGGGTTTCTGACAATGGAATGTACACCTGCTTCTTCAGAGATGGAGCCTTCTATCAAGAGGCTGATTTGGAACTGAAGGTGGCAGGTTAGTTACTTGAGTTCTATTCTAGAGAACTTGGGAGTAGTGGGTTTGGTAGGAATATCGGAGATCATCTAATTTAGCCTCACGTTTTATAGGTGAAATGGAAGAAAAAATGGCTCATTCATTTATTCATTGATTCAATACAAACATCGTATATAGAACATCTAATACATGTGGGGACTTATTCTGTTCACCAGGGAAATGTCAGTGTAACGGTGATCCCAACCCTGAGGAGTTGGGAAGAAAAATCAGAACAATTCAGTACAAGATGTCATAAGTTGATAAGTACATAAGATTAAAGACCAAGTAGAATTAAGAAAGGGGCTCAGGATGTGGGCCTGAAGTTGGTACAAGCTGCAGGGTTACACAGGGGCTCTGGCAGAGTCTTATTGACAGTCTGAGCAAGGTACAAAGGAAGTAGGTATTTAGCCTGGTGAATATCTGGAGGGCCAGTGTTAACACAGAGGGAGCACTTGTTATAAAACCTTTGAATTAGGAGTATGGTCGATTATTCTGGGTATAATGTGGCCATGATGGTTGGTAGGAGTAGTGAGGGGGAGGATGGTAAGAAGTGGCAAGGCCGGAGTAAAGAGATGGTCCTGTATTAATACCACTCACTGGTGCCAGGATGAGGTCATTAGGAGTGGACACCTTTGCTGGCACAAGAGCCCTCAAGGTTGATAGGCTGGAAGGTGGAAAGGCAGAGGGCATACAACATGGTGATTGTGGCCACTTGCATTTGATAAGAGAGTTCTTGGGTTGAGTGGACCCTATGGGGCTCAGATGGTGGAGTTTTGGGAGAACTGTTGGAGTGGAAGGCAGATACCAGATCAGTAAAGGCTTTGTGGGCTGTGTTATGGAATTTGGATGCAGAGTAGGGGGAATCCTAAACAGAGCAATACTGAGAATGCTCATGTAGGGAGTCATGAATGGATGGGTGGGAGGTGAGCAAGAAGAAGGCATGGAATGCAGTTATGATGTGGGAGAGAACGGCTGCCTGACCTGAGGCATGGCAGTGGGGTGGGAGTGGAGGGTCAGATAGGTGTAGAAACTAGACTCAACTGAATAGATTTGTGGGCACAGAGTTTGGAAGAGGAAGAGAAGACGTCAGAGACTTTCAGGGTTTTATTTGAACTATTTGTTGTTTTGTGGCAAGACTATTGATAATTATGTGTCAATTCTACTGCTGTAATAAATAATGCTGTGTAATTAACAGCTACAATCTCAGGTCGATCTGGCAGTAAAAATATATTTAATTTAGGTACTGAGTTCAACTAATTGAGGCTGAATTTGGCTAATGTCACCTGGGTTTACTAATACATATTTGGTCATATTTCAGAAATGAAGTTAAAAACAAAATTTCCATGCTAGGAGAAAACAATCTTATTACTGAATAAGTATCAAACCAGAATATGATGTATATCACAGGTGATCTGCTAAGGGATTATGCAACCAGAAAGGAATTTCATCTTTCTTTTTATAGCCAAGCACATATAATCTCTTGTATACTTGTTTTCAAGATGAACAAAAACTAATCCTCAACTAAGAGGCTCAAAGCACACTTTCCTCCATGCAACCCATCCTAAATGTACCTGGTTGTTGGGTGACCTTCTATGTCATCTAATAGGCTTCATCTGGAAGAAAAATAAACTTCTTCAGTTTTATGACAGGAGGTTGTTTTACAACTTGAAGCAAGATGCCCACATCAGTTAGGCTCCTACCTTTCCACAGAAAGGGGGCAAAGGGTTTCTATGTTCCTTGATGTTTACATTTCAAAGAAATGATTCCCAGGTTCTTGAGAAAGACATTTCTGAGACACAAAACTCGCAAAAAACCTAACCAGTTTTCAAAATCATGTATAAACATTTCAAAGGAGGAGAAAGTACCTATCTGTAGTTTCAGTTTCCTAAAGCAAATGCTATAAGAAAAAGGAAGAGAGTCTTCTTTTATTCAACAAGGATAATTAAGATTTTTACTTTTAATTTTTACTTGCTCTTACAGTCAGCAGAAAAGCTCACCACATGCACCTTCTTTGGGTGTGCTCATGTTTCAGGTGGTCATTTAGCTGACTAGGGCAGCTGTAGCTGGTTGACCAGGCAATGTTACATGAGTCCACCCTCCACTGGGTAGCCCAAGATTGTCCTCCTGTGGAAACAGCAGAGGTTAAAATCAAGGTGCAAGTGCTTTTCAATCCTCTGCACAAGTCACATTAGCTAATTTCTCATTGGCCAAATTGAATTCCATGTCGGGGCCCTGAGGCAGAAGGTAAAGGCAGTAAAAAGTAGGTGGAAGTGGGAGAACTGGGTATAAATAAAGGTGAAAAATTGGGATATTTTAATAATCATTTTATCACAAGTGGTGCAAATTTATGAATCCAGTTCTGGAGTTTTGAGTTTTAAGTGTATGTGATGAAAACCTGGTAAAGATAATTCAGGCAATTGTGGTGTAGGGGAGGAGAAATTTCTGGAGACAAGTGGTCACTGAATACAATTTTGGAAGTGATATACACATAGAGGCAGATGCCCAGGAGAGTGTGTGAGGTGAGAAGACTGGAGATGCAAGGAGGGAGCCCTGGGACCAAATTCTTCCTGTTGCATCTGGCCTCAACAGTTGGGGAGAAGAGCCCACTGCCCTGTGTGGGTCCCTGTGCTCCCTTCCTTTTATTCCCTCTGGTAGGGGACCCTTCCCATTGAACTCCCAGAATTCAACATGAAAGCCTCCCCCCCTGAGTTGTGTAATATCTAGGCAAGTCTGGGGTCTCAGGGCCCAAGGCGGCCTCCTGGGGCTCCACAGATTCCTTCCCACAGGGATGGGCTCTGACCCCCAAGTGCACATAGAAGGGCCAGAAGAGGATGGAGTGCGCGTGGTGTGCAAAGCCTCAGGATGGTTCCCAAAGCCCCAGGTGCAGTGGAGAGACCTCAGTGGAAAGAAGTTCCCAGCGCTTTCTGAGGCCCACACCCAAGACTCTGAAGGGCTGTTTAGTGTGGAGGCCACTCTGGTGGTGAGAGACCGTTCTGTGGGGAATGTGACCTGTTCTGTCCTTAACCCTGTCCTGGGCCAGGAGAAGGCCATGGCTATTTACCATCCCAGGTGAGTGGTGCTTCCCACTCCCAGCAGAGCTGTGGGGAGGAGGCTGGCATCTCTGAGTGTGCTGGCTTCCTGGGGTGTGCCCTGACCTGCTCTCTGCCTGGGCCACAGAGCCCTTCTTCCCTCAGCTTGTCCCTGGAAGCCAGCATTTGCTGTGATCCTGACCATGCTGGGGCTCCTACTCTTGGGGGCTAGCTATTTTATCACAAAAGAACATTGCACAAGGATGCAGGTGAGGCAGGAAAAGGAGCATCTGCGGAGGCTTAAGGAGGAGGACCAGCAGGCAAAGGAAGAGGCACTGAAGGCCATTGGTAAGACTGGACAGGGCAAGTGCAGACCTGGTGGTGAGTGGGACAGCTGACATGGGCCAGAGTCTGGGGTCCAGCTCTCTAGGGAGATCCAGGGTCCTGTGTCCAGAGGAGGTGACTGAGGAGATCAGAGAGGACATTAGAGTCTGGTGGGGTTGGGTGGAGTCTGTAGTTAGAAAGTGTAGTAAACAGAAATGTTTTTCTTGGATTTTCCAGCACACAGTCTTTTCTTTTTTTGGGGGGGGGGGGGTTCACACTGTTTTTCATTTTCTTTCAGATGAACTCCAGGCAGATCTCAGTAAGTTCTGCTTTTCTTCCTGAATTTTCTGTGTTTTCTTGGTAGCAGATGTTCTAGTTCCTAGCTCCCCTGTTTCTTGTGTTGTTTTTCAGATCAGAGGAAAGCTGCTTATCTGTCTGGTAAGTGACTCTCCAGGTATCCCTGTGGTTTCCTTATCCTACCTGTGACCTGGTGTCCCCTCTCCTTGTTTCTATCAAGGCACAGACTTGTGGGTCCACATCACTGGGAAGCAATTGGAAGCTAGTGGAAGCCAGAACACTCCTCCCTGGGCTTTCCTAGACCTGCTGCCATTTCCTACCTAGAGCTTGGAAACCTGGGTGTGTGATGATGACCCTGGTCTGTCTGTATTCTGCACCTTATTTCATTCCTGACTTGCCCATTATATTGTGTGGGAAGCCATCAGTGAATTACTTGAGGGTCTTTTAGGTATGGCAGCCAGGGACATTTAGGTTTAATGTTGGGAACTATCTGTGGCTCTGCCATGCAATAGATTGCCCAAGCACATGACCTTTATCTCAGACCTACTAGGAAGATCCTTGATAGTAATTCTGGAGATGGGTGTAACCTTTGGAACTGGACAGCCCACCTATAACTGTTTTTGGTGAAGAACATTCTGTGGAAGGCCTTTGATGTTTCCTGATATTAAAAAAAAAAAAGTGTGGGCTGCATTTCCCATTTTTTAGTATAGAAGCTCAATCTGTATGATCTGTGCCTACTTTCTGAAAATATTTTGTGTTCTCTAGTTTTTTCTTAGCCTTTATTTCGCAGCCAGCCCTTTATACCAAAGGGAACCCCATTCCCATTGCCTGCACAGGACGCGTGTGAGAATATTGTTTTTTAGCCTTCAATGAGCTATTGGTCTGCACCTAGAAGATTAAAGGCAGATACTAAATTTTCATTAAATGATCTATTGAAGGAAATGGAGTAATTAAGTTTAGGAGTGTGGCCTTCTGTTTATCTCCCAACAATCACCATCCAAGGATTATGTTTTTTTCCAGCTCCCAAAGGTGCTAATCCAAGTGGGCTGCTCACCACAGGTGGGAATGTGATGGAGTGAACCAAGTACTTCCTGAAATAGTGGTTCTTATAATCTAGAAATATTTTGCCTGTGAAAGTTGGGTATTTTTATCCCAGAACTCACCTCACATTCCTGTCTTTAAATCATTTTTCACTTTTTGGCAATTTCCCAAATATCTTTTAAATTTTTTTTTCATTTTTTTTTGTGGTGCTGAGGTGTGAACCTAGCACCTTGTAAATCAGGCAAGCACTCTATCCTGGGCTACATCCTCACCCCTTTCCCAAATATATCTTTGCCAGAAAAAGCCTGAATATAATATTGCCTTCTGACAATTGTGGAATGATTTTATATTTTTTTTTTTAAAAATTATTTTTATATTCTAATTTGTTATACATGCTTGCAGAGTGCAATTCCTTTCATATTATATAAAGAGCACAGTTTTTCAATTTACACAAAGTATTTTCACACATTTGAGTTTTCATAGCACTTAGTATATTGATATCCAGTCATTCTGTCATTATTCCTGTCCCCTTGCTTCCTCCCCTCCCCTGCCTCCCCTTTGTTCTATTTAACATCCATTCCTCTCATCCCCCTTCCCTTGTATTTTCATAGCAAAGAAATCATCTGACCTTTGGTTTTTGGGATTGGCTAACTGATTTAATTTTATTCTCTCAAATATTTTTCATATTATAATTTTTGATCCTTAGCAGACTGAGTAAAGATAGATAGAATATGGATTTTTGAGTGGGAGTTTTCTGACAGAGAGAGAGCAGTGGGACAGTGGTAGAAGTGGCCTGTAAAGCAGCCTTCTTGATCTGTGATCCAGGGAATTTCCCACAACACCCTGCTGTCCCTGCCTACTGCAAGAGGCCATCTCCTTTCTGGGCTCTCTCCTCCTGTGGGCAGTCTCATCTTTAGAATGGAGGGGTGGCAATGGCAGGTACCTTCATACTGAGCAGGCTTGTGTTAGCTGTGGTCTCACCACAGTGTGTTCCCTTTCAGCCTGGAGGAAGGCCCAGCTGTATGCAGGTAAGTGACTCTGATGTTTCCTCTGCTCTTCCCTCCTCCAGACTCCACCTCTTCCCTTCTTCTTTTTCTTTTAAAAAAAATTATTAATTTAATTTGTTATACATGCTTGGGGAGTACATTTCCTTTTATATTACATATAAAGAGTACAGTTTTTCTTGTCTGCCCTTCTTTGTCAGTGGCCTCCATCCCAGGATGGGTGGGTTATCCTGCCCTCTCTTTTCTAATTTGTTTCCCACCCTTCACAGTAAAGACTTTTAATGTCTCTCTTGGTTTTTTTCTTTCATAATCCTCACATGTTAATCTGTCCCTGCCCAAACTAACCAAAAGCTAAGCACTATAGGAAAGCAAAATTTCTCCAAAAGGAGAAAAAAAAAAATGATTGTAACTTGCATTGGAAGACCATTGGGACTTCTTCTTGGGATTGGATCACAGAAACTCATACCTGTAAATCATTATTCTTTTGAAAAAATTTTTTTAAATGTTGGACACAATACCTTTTTTTTCTTTTTTTTGAGAAATTAACCCAGTGCCTCATTTGCTCTACTTCTTTTATTTTTTTTAGTTGTACCGGGGGTCAGGGGCAACGAAAATCCAGCCCTTTTTTTGTTTATTTTATTTTTATGTCAGTGCTGATTGCTGAGGCTGGCTTTGAATTGATCCTCCAGTGCCTCACACATGCTAGGGATTATTGCTGAGAGCTTACTTCTGAGCCACAACCCCCACTCCTAAATCATTCTTCATTTTTGGTAATTTCCAAATGTCTTTTTAAATTTTTATTTTATTTTTTCATTCTGTAGTGCTAAGGAGTGAACCTGTTCTAGGCCCATCCTTACTGCAGGTTAGGGTTAGCTGTACCACATGGAAATATCGTGTTCAAGTGGTTTTTGTTGTTGGTGCGGTGACACTGGAGAGTTCAGTTGTGAGGAGAGCCTGGATGGAGCAGGGTTGTAACTGTGTAGATAGGAAACTGGTCTCCATGAAATTTCAGAAACCATACTTGACAGTTAGGACTTACATGTTCATAATGTGGGCCCTGGTTCTGTATTCCTTTTACCCCAGATTCCTACCCTTTGGGTCCAGGTTTCCTTTTTCTTTTTTCTTTCTGTTCCTCTGGATATTGGTCTTCTCTCAGCCACCCCACACTCTGACTCGCTGTCTTAGCTGAGTTTCTTCTAACACCTTGGTTGTTGGGAAATGAATTTCTGGTTTTCTGAGTTTGGGGTCCAGGATGCTTAGGGGGTCTGTGACCCACTTGAAATTATATGCAACATTCTGTGTTTGTGTTACAGGAACAAAATGCAAGTTATAATGTTCACAACAATTTTCTCGACTTTTTTAAGAGAATTTTTGCTTTGCCTGTTGGGCTTGGTCTTTGATATATATTTTAAGAAAATGTGTGAGGATCATAAAAGGAGAAACTTGGAGAATTTAAAATTGTTTACCTGAGAAAGGGTGGGGAACAAATCAGAGGAGAAAGGATGATGTGGCAGGAGGACTGAGCAGGTGAGAAGGAAAGTAGAGTGCCCACGATTCACATAGAGATTGTGGGTGTGCTGGAGCAGTGAGAGCTGGACAATCACATCCAAGGTGGTTTGAGTTGAGTGTGAAGAGGATTTGCAGGTTATTTGTGTGCATGAAATGTAACCAAGTCCTTGATACATCTTGAGAGATTCAGTGAATACAGTGTGTGTGTGTGTGTGTGTGTGTGTGTGTGTGCCATTTCTTTCTTTCTTTTTTTTTTTTTGTGTGTGGTGGGATTGAATTCCATTAAGCCCATTTCTAAGTAATCAGTTTCATTGAGTGATCCTTTGCTTGTGAGGCGTGCGCCAATGCGACCACCTCAACCATTTCAGTATTTCAGTTAGGACAGGTATATGCTAAGACAGTTTCCAGTGCAATGAAAGACTATCCAGAGACTCTTTAATTCTGGGGTGAGTTTAGGACCTGTGCCATCTGAATTTGTGTAATATGCCCTTTTTCCTGCTCTGGTTGTTTCTTTTTCACACCAGGGATATAGAGTGTGAGAGACAGAGAAGGGTGAGCCCTGGCATCAAGGAGGCTTTGGGATCAGATATATGAGGAACACTCTTTGAGAATCTTTTTTTTTTAATGTATATTTATTTACTTTAGTTGTACACAATGCAATGCATTTATGTTTACGTGGTGCTGAGGATAGAACCCGGGCCGCGCACGTGCGAGGCGAGCGCTCTGCCGCTGAGCCCCAGCCCCAGCCCCTCTTTGAGAATCTTAATGATTTTCCTGGGAACATATTTATTAAAAAAGAAGGATCAAATAGTCTTTTTAAAAAACCACCTACCCATTCTCTGCTGAATTAATGACTCTGTTTTCATGTATAACTTGCATTATCTTTTATTTTGTAAGGATAAACTCCATTACTATACTAGAATCAACACTTTCCTATTTACAGGTCCATAGGTGGACAAATGTCTGATCTCATCTTGTTCCTGAAATTGTAACAATGAGTTACATTAAAGAGTTTGTGTTGGAATTATGTGAAGAGTGCATTAAGGCCCATAGCATAGTACTTGACATACTGGAAAGTCTCAAAAGGTTTTTTTTCTTCCCTTCACTCTTTCTACTTTTCTCCCCTGTCTGCTTCGTTCTCCTCCTTTTACTTCTTATTTCAGTTATTATATAGAAAATTATAATTGGATACCATCTAAGGTCTTTCTGAAAAATAAACAAAGTTCACTTTTCTCCAAGGGTCATCTGGGTCTGCTCAGCCATTTTATATGATCTAGTTTCTATCAAGCAGCTCAACAAAGATGGAAATACCAATGTATGTGATTGATCCTGTATTAGTGGAAATGAGGGGGCACAAATTTAAACATAAATCTTTAAGAAAGAAAAAGTGTTGTTTAGTTATTATTTTAATCACTCTAATCTTGTTCCTGAGGCTCTGCCCTGTTGGAGGCAAAACTTTCCAATTGAAGACCTTTTGGAGTGTTATGTTGTATGTAAACTTTGTTTTTGTCAATGACCTTCCTATCTTCTTCCCAAACGGGAGTATGGAGGTTGGAGGAGACTTCTTTGGCCTTGGGACAGTGAAAGAAGTGGGACCATGTGTGTTCTCTTAGTTATTTCAGGTCCTCACCATCAGGAGGCTAATGTGAACTAGTTAATAAGACCCTTGGGTTGTGTCTAGTAAGAAAAGGCAGGTCTCATCTCATTGCTTGGTCCCCTTCCCCTGACCCTGAGGTAAAGTCCAAGGACTGGGGCACTTATTCCTGGTTGCCATTGGGCTTTTTCTTCTGAACTTCTGACCTTCTCTGGTTCACTGGCTCACTGTGTGCCTATCTGTCTGTTCACCTTCTAACACAGCATGTGAATTTTTCTGGGTCCTCAGCTTCCTGTGTGCAGGAGACACAGAGTTTCCTGCTTTCTGCAAGCACATTCCTCTGCCAGTGCTTTGTTCCATGTTGGGTGTGGCACCTATGTAGACACATTAGTTTTCTATTTGCTGCCAAATTACTACAAACTTAGTGACATAAAAAACAACACAAATATATTATCTTACATCTCTGTAGGCCAGAAGTCCAAGAAGGTATGGACAAGGCTGTGTTTCCTTCTGGAGGCTCTTGTCCAGTGTCTAGAGGCCATCTGTATTCCTTTGTTTGGGAGCCTGTTCTTCCATCTTCAAAGCCTGCAACACAGCATGTTTTTGACCTTATTTCTGTGATTCTGTCTGCTTCTCTGACCACAGCCAAGAAAGGTCTCTGTTTTCAAGTGTTCATGTGATTAGTTTGGACTGATCCATAGAATCCAGAATAATCTCCCCTGCTCAAAACCTGAATCTTAATCACATTTGTAAAGTTGCCTAGTTATATATTTAACATATTTACACATTCTGGAGTTTAAACTGTGGGTTCTCTCACAGCTGGAATTTTTCAATTTCTTCAGGCATTTCTTGTGGGAGTCAAATGATTAGATCCAATATTTTTGGGTTCTCCCATATCTGTAAGGATGTTTTTGCTCTGATTGTGCTGTGAAAATTGGAAGAAAAGTCACTAGTGTTGACCTCTCACTGGATGTATTTGTTTCCTGCTTTGAACTTCTTTCTCTCCCATCCTAAAACCCTCTCCATTGCAACCTAACTGGGCAAGATATTTCTGAGTTCCCTGCACTCATGATTTATAGTCATCCTCCAAGTTCAGCTAAGCTAGATGCAATTCTCTACTGATGACCTAAAGGAAATCTGCAAGTTTAGCATAGTCAGTTCTTTATAAGTAAATGGAGGTCTTGGAAATTTTGATAACCTTAATTATATTTCAAGATAACCTAGTTTTTAGGATGGTTGTGTGTCTGTGTCTTGAGAAAGCATTACCTTTTTGGTTGTTAAATCTGAACGGTGACCTTTCATATTGATATCCAGCATTTTGTGATCCTTGCCTCAGAAGGCTACATCAGGATCTGTGAGTGGTAGTGTGTGTGTGTGTGTGTGTGTGTGTGTTTGTGTGTGTGTAAGAAGTAAATAAAGCAGCTGAATGTTTTCAAACATATTTTTCCCTCCTTCCTCCCACATTGCTGTTTCAGAAGACTGGTGCTGACCCTGATATGTACAGAATGCAAATCCCTGATATGCAATATGTGGTTCTCTCGTAGATTGGCGGAAGGAAGAGTTCCAAGCCTGTGAGTGACTGTGTGCTTCTAGATGTTCCTCCTGGTGTGCCCTCATGGCTTCTGGCTTCTCCTTATGTTCTCTGTGGTGATTCAGATGCTGGCATCACCAATGGGTTTGCAGTGGCAGAAGTGATGGTCACAAAACTGGTACTGGCTCAAGGGTCCTGTCACAAGGCTTCTGGCTCCTTTTGCTGGTTAGAGGACATGGGCTTGAGTTACAAGACTCTTATCTCTTGAGGTTTAATTAATCCTCAGCTCAGGCAGCTCTATGGCTTTGAGGTGGTGAGTGTTTGTGTGCTTTGTTTTGGGGCAGGGGTGGACCTTGCATGATTGTTAACTCTCTCAACAGGGCCTGTCACTCTGGATCCAGAGTCTGCTCACCACAGGCTTCTGTCTCTCATGAAAAGACGTGTCTGGCCTGGAAGGATCTCTGTGTTTCCCGTAAAGAAAAATGCAGTGTGTTGGGTCTTGAGGGCATCACATCAGGAAGATGTTACTGGGAAGTGATGATAGAGAATGAAGTATGCAGCTGGTGGTGTCTGGGAGTATGTAGAAAAGATGTGAAAAGAACAGGCTTTTATAGTGAATCATCAGATAGTGGGTTTTGGGTCATTGGGAAGTTTGACTATAGATACCTTGCCAGAACTGATTCTAAGACTTGGTTATCTCTTAGGCAGAATCCCTGCAGGGTGGGGGTTTTTCTTGACTACAGTGAAGGGGATGTCTCTTTCTATAACATGATTGATGGGTCCCACATTTTCTCTTTCCCTCCAGCTTCCTTCTCTGGAACTCTCCTTCCATATTTCATGTTTATGTATGGAGATGTATCCATGACCATCTGCTCCATGGGAAGTGGGTCTCAGGGGCTCCCTACACCCCTTAACAATTCTGGTTTGGAGGAGACCCTAAGCACTCCTTGTGAAGGGTTCAGCTCATTTTGTGGTGTTGATGGTGCTCTCCCAGAGGCTGAGTCTCCATTACTTCCCTGACATTCCATGGTTTTGTCCCCACAGGGTCCCTTGCTGTCCCTGATCCTTCACTGTGACTCTCCTGGGGCTATAGACTCCCTGTGGTTAAATCCCCTGAGATGAGGCTTGGAAGGTTGAGTGGGCTTGTCCTCCTGCTCTGTGTTCAGACTTCAGATGTATGGTTATGAGAATTCAGTTCATGTCTTATATTTAGATAGCAGAAGATAAAAATTGACTCTTTTGTAACTGGTTTAGGGAATGTGGAATATATCTATGAGGAGCCACAATTTTTTTTTTTTTTAAAAAGTATTTCAGACAAGTGTGGCAGCACATACCTGTAGTCCAAGAAACTGGGGAGGCTTAGGCAGGAGGATCACTTTAGCCCATATATTTGAGATTAGCCTGGGCAACAGAGTGGCACCCTATCTCAAAATAAATAAATAAATAAATAAATTAAAACAATTGGAGATCACATTACTGCACTGGAATGTGTATAGAGGAACCTTGAGGTTGAGAATGGTCCCCAGTTCTCTTTTTGCAGATTTAGACTATCAGATGACAGAAAATTTATCATCCAAATATTTACAGGGAAACGCATAGGTGTGTTAGTCACCTTTTTGTGTGTGTGACAAAATACTGAGAAAATCAACCAAAAGAAGAGACTTTTATTTTACACACACACACACACACACACACACACACACACACACACACACAGAGATAGAGACACAGAGAGAGAGATAGAGAGTGAGAGAGAGATAGAGATAGAATTAGAGATAGAGATATGATGTTTAGGGAAAAGATAGAGTCTTCCAGGACACAGCCACAGTTATCTACTTCTTTCCTGTTTCCTAGTTCCCCACCTCCTAGAGTTTCTATCACCTCCCAATAGGGCCACCAGCTGGGGACCAAGCTTTTAACACATTATCCTTTGGAGGATATTTCAGTTCCAAACTATAATGAATGATGGAGTTTTAAGAGAAAAGTCCAACATTCTATATTATCTGCTTCCTTGTTTTGGGATGAATGGAACATACCAATTTTTCCATATCTCAGTAAATTTCTGGTGCCATTTAGAATGTGGTGATATGTTAATCAGGGAATTAAGGATAAGGGAATGGATCTTCCCATTAAAAAGTTATTAGTACATATTCATTGTACAAAATATTGTGTTTTATTTTGACAATTTTGTACATGCATGTAATGTACTTTGATCATATTCATCCTTCCTGCTACCTTCTTTGATTTTTCTCTCCATTCCCCTTTTGAGTCATCACTGCTGCAACCAAGGAAAGAAAAGAATTACTAGAGTAAACATAAATGAAAAAGAGAATTTTCAGTTGCAATATGAATTGCAGAAAGCTTTGACCATGAGCAAAGGTGCAGTTAATCTATGTCCTCTTAGTACTTCCAAGTATGATGTTAAGGGTTAGTGGAAAACCACAGCCAACAAAAAGAGGCAGGACTATTGAAGACTTAGACCCTGCAAGAATAAAGGTGTGTTCACTTCACCAGGTAAACAACTGTGACCACTTGTTCTGACTTGGGGAGAGATGACAAGAAGGGGAATTGGAAGATAGAAAGTACATATAACTACACAATCCTTCTAGAAATAAGCACTGTAATAGCTTTGTATATTTTCTCTTTGCTTGTGGTGTATATGTGTGTATTGTATATATTGACCATTTGCTTCCTCTCTCCTTATATTTATCATTTTGTATACAAATTGTTATAATTCAGGTAATAGTAAAGTCAGTGAGACTGACTGAATTTGAAGAGTAAATAGTATAGCAGTGTAGTATACAGCGACTGGGAGTGCTTCTTTCCTTATTTAGGGGAATCGATGAGAAGCTTTTCATTTTTCAGGTGGCTTCGTTATGATACATTTGTTGTTTTATGGAAGTTCAAATGTTTGTAAAATGATGTAACATGTATGCATGCATAAATTATAAAGTCAGAGGTATGGACAGAGTCTAGTATCATTTTATTGCTTTTCTGTTCCCAATCTACTCCATATTGGTCTTCTTTATGTTATTAGAACTGGATCTTGTAAATGCTTCTTTGCCATGTGACACAATTTGAGATTGTTGGTACAATGCACTGGAGGGGCCACTGCAAGGCAAAGTAGTTCTGTTTCTTTCTTTTTTTCTGTTTTGGACCAGGGATTGAACCTAGGGATGCTTAACCACTGAGCCACATTCCCAACCTTTTATTTAAAATATATTTTTGTTTAGTTGTGGATGGACAAATTACCTTAATTTAGTTCATTTTTTAAAAAATTTATTTATTTACTTTAGTTGTACACAATGCAATGCATTTATGTTTACGTGGTGCTGAGGATCGAACCCGGGCTGCGCACGTGCGAGGCGAGCACTCTGCCGCTGAGCCACAATCTCAGCCCCTAGTTCATTTTTAATGTGATGCTGAGGATTGAAGCCAGTGCCTCACACTTGCTCCCCCACTGAAAAACAACCCCAGCACCCTCAACCCTTTTAAAAGTTTATTTTTAGACAGTATTTATCTGCGTTGCTAGTGCCTGGCTAAGTTTCTGAGGCTGACATTGAACTTGCCTCTTGCCTCAGGTTTATAAACTGCTGGGATTAGAGGCATGGGCCAGCATACTGAGGTGGTTTTCCTTTTTGTTGTAGCTTGCAGTGGTGTGTAGAAGGCTCACTTTTGGGGACACAGTAAGAAATATCTATATTGATATCTTTATCTGTATTTTTAGTCTATGTCTTAGGTTCATGAAAAGTAGTTTCTCTCCCTGATCTCTGAAAACTGCTCCTAAAAACCTTGAAATTTCCTGATGGATATGAAAGAAGAGTTTTTTTGTTATTAATAACAAGTCCCGCTCAGCTATCTGAGTTTATGTTAATAAGATAACTTTTCTAAAGCCCCTGGGTCACCTCAGGATGGGGACAAGTTGCCAAAGGAACAATTTTTATGGGTAGAAAGTTGAAACATGGGAGGAAATGGAGCTGAAGGTTGAGTTAATTAATTCCCAGCAGTCAATGTTTTAATAAATCATAATTACATAGTGTAACCTCCATAAAAATGTTGAGGGAGCTTCTGCGTTGATGAACAACAATGCATCCATGTGACGGGGTGGTGCCTCTCATTCTCCACCACAGAGACAGATACTCCTGTGCTGGAGACTTCTCTGGGCCTCACCCTATGTACATGTTCACCTGGCTATTCACTGTATCCTTTACACGATCTTTTATAATGAATTGGTTAGTAAAGAATGTTGTTTCTCGGAGTTTTGTGAGCCATTCTAGAAAGTGGCTCTAGAAAACCATCCAATCTGAGGATGGATCTTGGGACTGGAGAATGGGCCTTGGGAATGAGATAGGAATTTAGCAATACTAAGAAAAAAAGTTTCTAAGGGAGAAATGTGCCTGTTGGGATAACTTGTGAACTGCTCCTGACCTGGACAAAGAAGCTTAAGGCACAGAAAGAGAACAAAATGTAAAAATGCACCAAACAATACCATGAATTACTTTATAATTTTTTAGTTCCATATAAATTTTCTGGAATGCAGCAAAGTAGGAACAATATATTTCAATAGAAAGACACTATTAACCTCATGAAGCTAGGGGCTAACATTTGATTGGATCAACCACCTGATCAATCAGCTGAAAACAACATACCAGAGCAGATTCCCTAATGGGAAACCATCTTGCTGAATATTTCCCAATTTCCAGGAAGTCCTGTCCCTTTGGATCATATATTCTACCTTTGTACCCTAATAAAAAAACCTGGCCTTAATCCATGGTGGTGTGACTCTACTTGTTCTTGAGATTGTCTACGTTATTCTCTTGAGTTTTCCTTTATTCACTTTTCACTTTCTAATGCTGCTCTTCCTCTCTTTGCTAAAGCCCAACACATCTATAAGTTCTTTTCTCCAGTATGGGTAAGGGTTTGAAAGGTCTGAGTAGAGATTTCCTCTGCCACTGGAGAGACCACACTGGACATTCTTACAGTGACATGAACTTCAGAAACAGGTGGGTAACTTGAGCATCCAATTTGTGATTGTCATGTGAAGTCATGGGCGACATACTTATAAAATCGTGGGGTCCATTTAGGCTGTGGGGTCTCTGTTAATTCCTTAGTAGAATTATAGGACACCCATATATATGAAAAGAATTGGAGAATAATTTGGTGTGGAAAACCCCATACATTTGGTGTCAGAAGTGTTCTGGAGGGTATTATGAAAGAAAACACCTGGTTAAGTGGATCCTTACAGAGCCTTTACAAGCTTCCAGTGGTCTATGGTCCCATTTTCCCCAATAAGTTCTGCACCTCAGTCTCATTGTGGACCGTAGTGTACATTTCTTCCTTCCTTGGCTACTCTGCCTCATCCCAAGAGGTAGTATCTTCTCCCTATATATGCCATATCTGCATTCTTTGGATCCTTCTTTACTTCTTTTAATAATTAACCTCCTCTTCCTCCTCTACCACCATCTTCTTCTTCTTCTTCTTTTTCAGTGCTGGAGATTAAGCCCAGGGTCTCAGGCATGAATAATATTATGTTTTTCTTATTCAAATGATTTATGTTGTTTCTGGACTTTGATGGAAGTTAATAAACCACAATAACTTAGTATCTTTTAAAGGAGGGCACTGAATTGATCACAGCATGTGAAAAAGAGTAATTGAGGCATTTATCAATTTACTAAAATGGTTAACTCCAACAATAATGTTATATATCTATCTTGAGAGATTTTTGTGGATTTTAAGCATTTTGTATATGTAAATATATTACTTGTCAGTTTGATGGAAGGAGTGTCAGCAACAGAGGAGGAAGGAAAAGAGAATGAGGAAGGATGAGGCAGTAGTGTTCATATTCTCACTCCACAATTGTTTTGCCCTCATCTCCTCTCAGACTACTTCAGAATTATATTGTCTTATTTAGAATGTGATCACATTCATGCTAGATCATGTTGCTCAGAATTGGTTGGCCATACAATGTCACTGTATTTTGCTTGTTTCCTTGCACTTCTTCATATTTCCTCTCAACTTACCTATTGCTACTTGTAATATATATTGGTTCAATATGGTGCCAAGCATCTACATAAGGGGGTTTGATCCAACAGAAATACAAAATTGAGGGCAACTGAAGTCACCTATGAAAGAGCATGATCTAGCTTGGTTACCATTTGCTTTGTTTCTTCATGCATATTTATAGTTTGATTTTGGCTTTGATATATGAATGAACCCAGAGAAGCTATGGTTGGAGTTAAGATACACTACAGTGGCATATGGTCAACCCAAACTGAGTATAAGAGGGCATACACAATTTAAACAGATCTATTTCAAGGAAGGAAATAGGTGACACCATCAAAATCCTACCAACCAAGAAGATCCCAGGACCAGATATAGTCACAGCTGATTTCTACAAGACCTACAAGAAAGAATTAATACCAATACTCCTCAAATTATTCCATGAAATAGAATAGGAAGGAACCCTTCCAAACTCATCCAACAAAGCTAGTATCATCCTGATACCAAACCCAGGCAGAGACATATCAAGGCAAGAGAATTTCAGACTAATATCCCTGAACATTGAATATCGATGCAAAAATTCTCAATAAAATATTGACAAGTTGCATATGAAAACATATTAAAAATTAGTACACCATGGCCAAGTGGGGTTCAACCCAGGGATGCAAAATTGGTTCGTCATATGGAAATCAATAAATATAATTCATCACATCAAAAGTGTTAAAAGATAAGTATCATATGATTATATCAATTGATGCAGAAAAAGCATTTGGCAAAATAGAGCACACTTTCATGTTCAAAACACTAAAAATCTAGGAATAGTAGGAACATATCTCAATAATGTAAAAGCTCTCTATGCTAAACCAATGGCCAACATTTTTCTAAATGGCATAAAATTGGAAGCATACCCTCTAAAAACTGGAACAAGACAGGGATGCCCTCTTTCACCACTTCTATACAATATAGTTCTTGAAACTCTAGTCAGAGCAATTAGACAGATGAAAAAATTAAAGGGATTCAAATAGGAAAAGAAGAACTTAAACTATCATTGTTTGCTGATGACAGGATTCTATACTTAGAGGATCCAACAAACTTCACCAGAAAACTTCTAGAACTAATAAATGGAGCCGGGCACGGTGGCGCACGCCTGTAATCCCAGCACTTTGGGAGGCTGAGGCAGGAGGATCGCGAGTTCAAAGCCAGCCTCAGCAATGGCGAGGCACTTAGCAGCTCAGTGAGACCCTGTCTCTAAATAAAATACAAAAAAGGGCTGGGGATGTGGCCCAGTGGTCGAGTGCCCCTGAGTTCAATCCCCGGTACCAAAAAAAAAAAAAAAAAAAAAAAAAATGGATTCAGCAAAGTAGCAGGATATAAAGTTAATACCTATAAATCAAATGCATTTTTATACATAAGTGATGAATCCTTTGAAAAGTGAAATTAGGAAAACTACCCCATTCATAATAGCCCCTGCCCCAAAATAAAATAATTGGGAACCAACTTATAAAAAGAAGTGAAAGACTGCTACATTGAAAACTACAGAAAACTAAAGAAAAAATTGAAGAAGACCTTTGAAGATGGAAAGATCTCCCATGCTCTTGGATAGACAAAATTAATATTGTCAAAATGGCCATACTACTCAAAGCACTATACAGATTCAATGATTCCAATTAAAATCCCAATGTCATTCCTAAGAGAAATAGAAAAGCAATCATGAAATTCATTTGGAAAAATAAGAGACTGAGAATAGCCAAAGCAATGCATAGCAAGAAGAGTGAAGAAGGAGGCATCACAATACCAGACCTACAAATATACAGTAACGAAAACAGCATGGTATTGCAGAATAGAAGACATAGAGACAAACCCACATAAATGTAGTTATCTCATACTAGACAAAGTGCCAAAAACATACATAGGAGAAATGATAGTCTGTTCAACAAATGGGGCTGGGAGAACTGGAAATCCACATATAACAAAATGAAACTAAACCTCTATCTCTTACCATGCACAAAACTCAACTCAAAGTGGATCAAGGACCTAGGAATTAGACAGCACACCTATTAGAGACAGTACACCTATTAGAAGAAAAAGTAGGCCCTAATCCCCAACATGTCAGGTTAGGCCCCAACTTCCTTAATAAGACTCCTATAGTGTAAGAATTAATATCAAGAATCAATAAGTGCGATAAATTCAAACTAAAAAGCTTCTTCTTAGAAAAAGCAACAGCCAGCGAGGTGAATAGAGAGCCTACATTTTGGGAACAAATACTTACCACATGCACATCAGATAGAGCACTAATCTCGAGGATATATAAAGAACTCAAAATCTTCACACCAAAAACCAAATAACCCAATCAATAAATGGGCCAAGGAATTGAACAGACATTTCTCAGAAGATGAAATACAATCAATCAACAAATATATGAAAAAATGTTTAACATCTCTAGCAATTAGAGAAATGCAAATCAAAAACTACTCTAAGATTTTATCTTATGCCAGTCAAAATGCCAGTTATTAGGAATACAAACAACAAGTGTTGGCCAGGATGTGTGGAAAAAGGCACACTCATACATTGCTGGTGGGACTGCAAATAAGTGAGGTCAATATGGAAAGTGTTGGAGAATCCTTGGAAAGTTTGGAGAATCCTTGGAAAACTGGGAATGGAATCACCATTTGACCAAGCTATTCCACTCCTGGGTCTATACCCAAATGACTTAAAAACAGCATTCTATAGGGACACAGCCATAATACTGTTTATAGCAGCACAATTCACAAGAACTAAACTGTGGATCCAACCTAGATGCCCTTCAACAAATGAATGGATAATGAAAATGAGACATATACACACAGACACACACACACACACACACACACACACACACACACACACACGATGGAATAAATATTCATATTTCCTCTCAACTTACCTGTTGCTACTTGGAATATATATTGGTTCAATATGGTGCCAAGCATCTACATAAGGGGGTTTGATCCAACAGAATACAAAATTGAGGGCAACTGAAGTCACCTATGAAAGAGCATGATCTAGCTTGGTTACCATTTGCTTTGTTTCTTCATGCATTTGTTAACTTTGGTCTGATTTATAAGTGACCTAGGTATACATATTGCAATGAGTTTCTCTTGGAAAGTTATACTGATCAAGGTTGCATAGTGCTTTTATGAGTTCTTTAATTTTCTTTTAAGTGAGATATTTGATTATACAGAAGGAAGAATTTTTTTTTTCTGGCTACATTTATTACATGCAAATCCATGGTGTAGATCCTTGAAATTCTACTCTCTTTGTTTTGCAGCAGAGCTCACTTCTCCAAAAGCTTCTTGGTGCTTCTCTACAGGCCCAGGTTTTGCAAAGCCCCCCACATTTCATGAGGGAGGGTGAACTTAACCCCACAGGCCAGCTCTGCTTCACTGTCCACATAGAATGGCTGCTGAAGGTCCTTGTTGGAGCAGTTCTACTCAGTCTCTGGTTGTTTTTGTCAGGGTTTATTTGTATCTTAGTACTACCTCAATATTATTCATGGTATCCATTCTTTATATTGCCAAGAATTTTATTTAAAACATAATAAGGTTAAAGAGTTGGGTTTTATGTCCTTTCAGTGTCATACAGGAGCATTAATAGGCTAATACAAAGGTTATGTTTTACCTGCATGTATGTGTATGTGTGTGTTTGTATATATATATTTTTTATCTATTCATCCATCCTGGACACCTAGGTTGATTCCATATCTTGGCAATTATGAATAATGTCACTATGAACATGGGAGTGCAGATATTTCTTTGACACACTGATTTCCTTTCCTTTGGATATATTACTAGTTGCGGGATTTTTGGATCATGGCATGTTTAATTTAAATAATAATTTTTTGGTGCACAATAAGTATCCTATTCCTTAACGTACTCTGTGAATCAAGCTACAGTAATACCAATTCTTTTACTGATTAATTAATTAAATACATTCATTGATTTCTATGCTTGTCCTAGTCTATTTATTTAATATTGTTTCTTTTTTAAAATTTTAATTTGTTATATATGACTACAGAACATATTATAATTCATATTACACATATAGAGTACGATTTTTCATTCCCTGGTTGTACACAAAGTAGAGTCACATAATTTGTGTCTTCCATATATGTACTTAGGGTAATGATGAACATTGCATTCCACCATCTTACCTACTGCTATGTCCCTCCCTATACCTTCTTCCTGTTTGCCCCTTTGCCCTATCTAGAATTCCTCTAATCCTCTCATCCAGTGTGACCCCAAAGCATATTATGAGTCAACATCCTTAAATCAGAGAAATCATTTGGCATTTAGTTTTTTGGGATTGGCTAACTTCACTTAGTTTTATATTCTCCAGCTCCATCCATTTATCTGTGAATGCCATGATTTTATTCTCTTTTAATGCTGAATAATATTTAATTGTGCATAATACCACATTTTCTTTATCCATTCATCTGTTGAAGGCATCTAGGTTGGTTCCACAGTTTAGCAATTGTAAATTGTGCTTCTATAAACATTGATGTGATCGTGTCCCTGTAGTTTGCTATTTTTCAGTCCTTTGGGTATAGAGGAGTGGGATCGCTTGCTCAAATGGTGTTTCCATTCCCGGTTTTCCAAGGATTCTCCATACTGCTTTCCATATTTGCAGTCCCACCAGCAATGTATGAGTGTGCCTTTTCCCCACATCCTGCCCAACACTTGCTGTTTGTATTCCTAATAACTGCCATTTTGACTGGCATGAAATAAAATCTTAGAGTAGTTTTGATTTGTATTTCTCTAATTGCTAGAGATGTTGAACATTTTTTCATATATTTGTTGATTGGTTGTGTATCTTCTTCTGAGAAGTGTCTGTTCAGTTCCTTGGCCCATTTATTGATTGGGTTATTTATTTTTTTTTTTGGTATTAAGATTTTTGAGTTCTTTATATATTCTAGAAATTAGTGCTGTATCTGATGTGTGTGTGGTAAAAAATTTTCCCAAATGTAGGCTCTCTATTTACCTCACTGGCTGTTTCTTTTGCTGAGATGATTTTTAGTTTAAATTCATCCCATTTATTGATTCTTGTTTTTAAATTTGCTCCATTAGCCCATTGTTTTTTTATTTTATTTTTTCCTTTTCTTTTATTCTAAGTTGTCATATATGACAGCAGAATGCATTACAATTCATAATACACTTATAGAGCACATTTTTACATATCTCTGTTTGCATACAAAGTATATACACACTATTCGTGTCTTCATAATGCACTTAGGGTAATGATATTAATCTTATTCTACCATCTTTTTATAAAAAATTTATCTTTTTGTCCCCTTCCTTCCACTCCCTCTCCATTGGTCTTTTTAGTGTTCCTCTAATTCTCCTATTCTTTCCGTCCCAAACCCATGGTGAATCAGCCTCCTGATATCAGAGCAAACTTTCAGCATTTGGAATTTGGGGATTGGCTAACTTCACTTAGCATTTTATTCTTTAACATCATCCATTTACCTGAGAATGCCATTATTTATTTCTCTTTTATTGCTGAGTAATATACCATTGTGTATATATACCACAGTTTCTTTATCCATTCATCTGTTGAAGGGCATCTAGTTTGGTTCCATAGTTTAGTTCTTGTGAATTGTGCTGCTATAAACATTGATGTGGCTGTGTCCCTGTAGTATGCTGTTTAAGTCCTTTGGGTACAGACCCAGGAGTGGAATAGCTTGGTCAAATGGTGGTTCCATTGCCAGTTTTCCAAGGATTCTCCATACTGCTTTCCATATTTGCAGTCCCACCAGCAATAGTTTTGATTTGCATTTCTCTACTTGCTAGAGATGTTAAACATTTTTTCATATATTTGTTGATTGATTGTATTTCATCTTCTGAAAACTGTCTGTTCACTTCCTTGACCCATTTATTGATTGGGTTATTTGTTTTTTGGTGTGAAGATTTTGAGTTCTTTATATATCCTCGAGATTAGTGCTCTATCTGATGTGTGTGAGGTAAGAATTTGTTCCCAAAATGTAGGCTCTCTATTCACCTCACTGGTTGTTGCTTTTGCTGAGAAGAAGCTTTTTAGTTTGAATTTATCGCACTTATTGATTCTTTTTTTAAAAATATTTATTTATTTGCTTTAGTTGTACACAATGCGTTTATTTGTATGTGGTGCTGAGGATCGAACCCGGGCTGCACACGTGCTGGGCGAGCGCTCTACCGCTGAGCCACAATCCCAGCCCCTTATTGATTCTTGATATTAATTCTTGCACTATAGGAGTCTTATTAAGGGAGTTGGAGCCTAATCTGACATGTTGGGGATTAGGGCCTACTTTTTCTTCTAATAGGTGTACTGTCTCTGGTCTAATTCCTAGGTCCTTGATCCACTTTGAGTTGAGTTTTGTGCATGGTAAGAGATAGGGGTTTAGTTTCATTTTGCTATATATGGATTTCCAGTTCTCTCAGCCCCATTTGTTGAAGACGCTATCTTTTCTCCAATAAACATTTTTGATGCCTTTGTCTAATATAAAGTAACTGTAATTATATGTGTTAGTCTCTGTGTCCTCTATTCTGTACCATTGGTCTATTGGTCTATTTTGGTGCCAATGCCATGCTGTTGTTGTTGTTTTAAAAATATTTATTTATTTACTTTAGTTGTACACAATGCATTTATTTTTACGTGGTGCTGAGGATCGAACCTGGGCCACGCACATGCTAGACAAGCGCTCTACAGCTAAGGCACAACCCAGCCCCCCCATGCTGTTTTTGTTTCTATTGCTCTGTAGTATACTTTAAGGTTTGGTATAGTGATGCCACCTGCTTCACTCTTCTTGCTAAGGATTGCCTTAGCTATTCTGGGTCTCTTATTTTTCCAGATGAATTTCATGACTGTCTTTTCTATTTCTATGAGGAATGTCATTGGGATTTTGATTGGAATTGCATTAAATGTGTATAGTGAGTTTGGAAGTATGGTCATTTTGTTAATATTAATTCTGCCTATCCAAGAACAAGGTAGATATTTACATCTTCTTTAGCATCTATACTTTTCATTTTAGAGGTCTTTCACCTCTTTTGTTAAGTTGATTCCCAAGTATTTTATTTTATTTTTTTGATGCTATTGTAAACGGTGCAGTTTTCCTTGTTTCCATTTCAGAGGATTTGTCACTCATATACAGAAATGCCTTTGATTTATGAGTGTCTATTTTGTATCCTGCAATTTTGATGAGTTCATTTACTAGTTCTAGGAGTTTTGTGGTGGAATTTTTTGGGTCTTCTAGGTATAGAATCGTATCATTAGCAAATAGTGCTAATTTTTGCTCTTTTTTACCTATTCGTATCCCTTTAATTTCTTTCATCTGTCTAATTGCTCTGGCCAGTGTTTCAGGAAATATGTTAAATAGAAGTGGAGAAAGAGGGCATCCCTGTCTTGTTCCAGTTTTTAGAGGGAATGCTTTCAATTTTTCTCCATTTAGATTGTTGTTGGCCTGGAGTTTAGCATAGGTAGCTTTTATGATATTGAGATATGTTCTTGTTATCCCTAGTTTTTCTAGTGTTTTGAACAAGACAGGGTGCTGTATGTTGTCAAACGCCTTTTCTGCCTGTATTGAGAAGATTTTTATCTTTAAGTCTATTGATGTGATGAATTACATTTGTTGATTTGTGTATGTTGAACCAATCTTGCATCCCTGGTATGAACCCCACTTGATCACTTTCAGCCTGTGGATGTCTTTTCCTATGATTTGAGTCTCTTGGAGTAGCATATTTTTGTCCTTTTGATATATTTTTGTATTCAATTTGTCATAATTTTATTGAGAATTTTTGCATTTATGTTCATTAGAGATATTGGTCTGAAATTTTCTTTTTTTTGATGTGTCTTTGCCTGGTTTTTGAATCAGGGTGATATTGGCTTCATGGAATGAGATTGGAAGTGCTCCTTCTTTTTCTATTTCCTGAAATAAATTGAAGAGTATTGGTATTAGTTCTTCTTTATAGGTCTTTTAGAACTCAGCTGTGTATCCATCTAGTCCTGGGCTTTTCTTTTTTTTTTTTGTAGGCTTATGATAGCATCTTCTATTTCATCACTTGAAATTGATCAGTTTAAATTGTGTATATCATCCTGATTCAATTTGGGCAAATCATATGACTAGAAATTTGCTGATGCCTTCAATATTTTCTATTTTATTGGAGTACAAGTTTTCAAAATAATTTTTAATTATCTTCTGTATTTCTGTATTGTCTGTTGTGATATTTCCTTTTTCATCATGTATGTTAGTAATTTCAGTTTTCTCTCTTCTCTTCATTAGCCTGGCTAAGGATCTGTCAATTTTATTTATTTTTTCAAAGAACCAACTTTTTGTTTTGTCAGTTTTTTCAATTATTTCTTTTGTTTCAATTTCATCAATTTCAGCTCTGATTTTAATTATTTCCTGTCTTCTGCTGCTTTTGGTGTTAGGTTGTTCTTCTTTTTCTAGGGCTTTGAGATGTAATGTTAAGTCATTTATTTGTTGAATTTTTTCTCCTTTGAAGGAATGCCTTCACAGTGTCGCAGAGATTTCAATATGTTGTATCTGTGTTCTCATTTACCTCTAAGAATTTTTTTTTAAAGTATATTTCTTTGTTTTATTATTATTCTTACGTGGTGCTGAGGATTGAACCCAGGCCACACATGTGCTAGACGAGCGCTCTACTGATGAGCCACAACCCCAGCCCCC